>APFE030145098.1:444865-481266 GCA_000404065.3 Pinus taeda | reverse complement strand
GCTAACTGACTTACCACAATATTAAATACATTCAGATGCTCTGTCATCGAGTATCCATCTTTCATCCTTAGGTTATACAGCTTTTTTCGTAGGAATAGTTTATTCACTAGAGACTTAGATTGGTACAAAGTCCCTTACTTGTCCCACAAAGCCTTTGCCGTAGCTTCCCCTGATAATTTCAACAATATTAAATTTGAGACACACAATCATATTGTGCTCTTTGCCTTCCGATCCAGCTTTTTCCATTCTTCATCAGACACTCCCGTTGGTTTAGTACCCAGATCTACCGCGATCCACTGATCTTTATCCACCAACAGATCCTCCATCTTGAGTTTCCACAACTCAAAACACTAACCATTAAATTTCTCGATCTCTATCTTTCTATTGCTTGCCATCTTCTTTCACCACCAGAATCGATCTCGCAGATCTCCCATTGAACAGGGTCCGCCATAGGCCCAAGCGAAACCCCTCAGCAACAAAGGCGTCCTCTTGAAGCCAAAATATCTCTGATACCAAATGTAGGTTTTAACCCCGTACATAAATTACCTGCATACGAATCCTAAAACACAGAAAATAAACAATGCGAGAGCATAACACATAAAACACATATACACGAAGATTTTCCCCTAGATCCCAAAATCGGGACTACTAGCTAGATTTTTCATTATGTTCCTTTCAATGTTACAATACATATTTATACATGACAAAGCATCCAATACCATGGACTGAAAACTATCGCGTCCAAAACCATGGACCGAAAACCATCACGTCCAAAACATGTGCGCAAATCATGCATAAAACCATAGGTAGGTCCACCCAACCTAACATAGGGTCCAAAACCAAAATTTTCCAGGGCACTACCTTGGACCCCATGGGTTACCTACATCCCTCAAACCCCCTATAACTCCCCCTGCTACGCAATTGTCGTAACGAAGGGGGGGCTTCGCCCCCCTTCTAACCCCCCAATTAACTACGTGGGCTAGTCGTGGAAAGAATATAACACAACCCAACAAACTTGACACAATATACTTCATTGGCATCATCGCTTCAATCCCATAGACCAACCTAAATGGTGTTTGGCCTGTCAACATCATACAGGTCATCTTATATGCCCATAGTACTACTGGTACGCGAATATCCCAACCATTCCTCTGCGCATTGTAAACATTTGTCAATGCATTCCCAAGATTTTGTTAAATGTTTCCACCATTCCATTCACCTATGGGTGATAGGGCGTGCTCTTTTGGTGGTATACCTGGAATTATTCAAGAATCACGCATATCGTTTCATTCAAGAAATGTGTACCCCTATCACTCATAAATATCTTAGGGCATCCATACCATGTTAAGATATATTTAAACAAAAACTTCACAGCAGTGGAAGGTGTACAATCCTTCACCGAGCTGTGCTTCCACCCATCTAGTTAAATATTTTGTTTCAATAATAGTATACCTCGTGCCCATCTCCTTTCCTGGTGGTTGTATTGGGCCTATGAAATCAACATCCCACTTATCAAATACCTGCAATGAAACCTAAGGATTTAAATGCAATTTGTCTCGTCGTGAAGGCTTTCCCATCCTTTGGTAAGCATCGCATGCCTTGCAATATGTCTTAGAATCCTTATGCAATGTTGACCGCCATAACAGAACCATTTGTTGGCTTAAAGGGGCCTGGCCCAGGTTCAGAGTTATTCGTGTCAACCAACAAAACCTTAATTGCTGGCCCTTTCGATAACAAAATGCATAACGCAGGTTGTAGTCCCACCCGAAGTAGTATTGGGGGATGTTAGAACTAGGTTTCTGCATCCATAGACCGTGTAATATGTAATCTGAAGCCCTTGTAGCTCAGATCTACCTTCGCGCAGATCTGGATCTTCCAATGGTTCATTACTACAACTCTATCCAAATGGCTTCCAGACCTTCGCGAAGGTCTATGATCATGCTTTTCAGACCTAAAAGATGTATACTTACAATGTTCGCTTAGTAAATAATAACCCTAGAGTTGCCTTCGCGTAGAACCACTCGCTTCGAACAGTTACCATAACACATTTAGATAATACCTTCGCAAAAACATACCATTACTTATTTCATGCATAGATATTAAAGATTCAATAGATTCGTGTAGAGAATACTCTTTACTTTGTAGAAAACAGATCATTAAGCAACAATTCATAAACTTAATAGAATTAAGAACAAGGCATAGATGTAATATATTCGGTCCAAAATCAGCCTTTATTAGATTCAACATTCAAATTACAGACTCTTCCACCTTGCGCACCCAGCTGCAGGGGCCCGCACACTCAGCTGCAGAATTGCCAAGGTCTCCATACACTCAGTTGTAGGAGCCTTCCCCTTTCCCCTAAGTACAGGAAAACAGAGCTTTCTTGCCTTAGCACTTTCCCTTACACTTGTTCTTCACCAAAATTCCATATCTAGACTCGCTATGACTTAAATATTTATAGCCTTTCTAATACAATACCATGGACCACAACCTATGGGTGAGTCTCAAAAGATTCCTATCACTTACCCATACAAGGGGCTAAATCCCCTTTCACTCCTACTTAGTTGTGCACTCCGCTTTCACATTTCATGGAGACTTTACATTCTTTACAAAATACTATAAAAAAAATTGATTAAACTAACCCAAAATTGACCCTATGGACCTTATCCCAATATAATATATATATATAGAGAGAGAGAGAGAGAGATTATTAAAAACTATTTATTTGTAAATTTTATAAATAATCAAATTATATATATGTGTGTATTTTTTGAGAAAGAAAATCAATCAACTAATTGCCAAAGAATTAAAATCACACACACCGTATATTATATATATATATATATTATTTTTTAGAATATTTATTTGTAAATTTTTAAATAATAAAAGTATATATGTGTGTGTACTTTCTGAGAAGGGAAAATTAATTCAGCTAATGGCCTAATAGAATTAACAATCACATATAAACTTTCTACATTTATAATTCTATGACGCACCAAATTTCAACTATTACATATCAAAAAACGTATCCGTGAATTTGATTAACAAACAATTTGATAGCAAAAATCTCGTTAAGAGGAACGGGTAGGCGCCATTTATGGTGAAAATATTTGGAGATCTGCCGCCAAAAATGCATTTATGATCAAAAAATGGAGGGAACTGTCAAATTTGAATTTGAAAACCCCTATAAATATGGCATGTTAGCTTGTAGAGAAACACTTTGCATTCTAAGAATTGTTTGTGAGCCTTATTGTTTTAAGTTTATGAAGTGGGTAGACCGAGAAGAACTCTTTTCATGGCCATCATTCGTAAACATACTTGCAGCATCCTTTGAAATTATTTTTGGCCGAATGACTACAACAAATCTCATAGAGGTTGTTAGTTCTGAAGTTGTCGTCGCCAACACGGCGGCTGCTGAAATAACAAGCATGGAAGCTATGCCCCCTATGCCTACAACCTCGAGTTTTACTAGGCCGAAGAAATTGACTACTAAGGAGAACCAAAAAAAACCTGTACCGGTGAGGCATTCATCGAGGAAGAACCCGAAGGTTTAGCAGAAGGAGAAGAAGGATAAGGCAGAGCAACCAGAGAAAATAGTGGACTTGAAGGCAGAAGAACTTCGCGACGGTGTGGAGGAATTAGATGTTGAGGAAGGCAAGCCTATCACTAGGATCCCAGAGTATATCCCTCCATGGAAAGGGAAAATGGAAGTAACCAAAGACTTGGATTCAGGTAAATTTATAGTCTCGACACCACAGTTACCAAAACATGTCATTTTTTAAGGCATGGCCTTAGTGCGCATGCCCGTGCTAATGTTGGAGGATTGGGATCTCGCTGACCATGTGAAATTCCCTCACTTATCTACTAATAAGTACATGACAAAGATCTACTATGAAGAAACTAGGGTTACATGGCTGGAATCCATGAAATGGGTTAGAGGCGTCAAGCAGGTCGGTTTACTACATATGCTTTGCGTACCACACTTCCACCGGTCGATTATCAACACTACATGTATGCACCAGCTGCTCGTGCTAGTGAATGATGGGTTATTATGGCTCAGTGAACCCATCCCCATCACTAATATGCTCATCCATAATATTACGAGGCAGCCCTATAAAGGGGTGGACCTTGCTAAGGAGTTTGGAAGAAAAAGAGGAGAAAACGAGCTGGCGGATAGAATTAAAAATGAATTTGGATTGATAAAAAAGTCACGTGGATATTCTATCCGCTCCATTCAAGACCATGTGGTGTAGTTCACTTCCAAAATTCTAGCAAGAAAGATTATGTGGAAATGTCACACGGACGAAGTTTTGGTGCCAGTAGCGTCATTGGCTACCTAGTGAGCAAAGGGATTACAGTGCAACTGGGCGTAATATTTATGTAAGGAATTCCTTGCAAATTGTCGCAAAGCACAGGAGGACAACAAGGCATTTCACTATGCCTGGCTCCTATTGCTAATTTTACTAGTAGCATGGCACCTACCAGAGGATAGTCAGTTTCCTCCATAGGAAGAAGATTTACTAGAGGTAGCGAAGTTCGCTTCATTGTGGGCAACAAAGGATCCTGGGAGGATCAAGGAATCCAAGATTTTCTGGAAATTGGTTGAAATGGACCTCAGCATAGTAATCAATCAACGGCCAAGTTTGTCTCCAACCTTATTCAAGCAGTTGAGGGTCTTCGTGGAGTTTAAGGCTGACTTCCATAATGTCTTGATTAGGGTGAGGCAATACCCTAAGCATATATGGCACAAGTTGCCACACTTAGTTTTGGAAATAGATGTGCATGAAGTTGTGGGTAGTTGGTGAGCGGAGTGGTGAAAAGCCATGGATGTTGGTGTAGGTACCAGTCAAGGTGGAGAAAGCTCTGTTGCACAGACGACAGTTGCACAAAAATGAAAAGAAGTAGCACAGGTAGCGACATGAGCATTGGTTGAGTAGAAAAAGAAAGAAGTTGTTGCTAAGGCAGCTACTAAAAAAGAGTGTGCTGCAAAAGTGCATGTTGAGACAAAGCGCACTGACATAGAAGAAGTCGAAGCATCATCTTCCTAGCATACAGAGGAGCAGTAATTGTCTAAGCAGGGCAGATATGGAGGAGAGGATCAAAGCAGAGATTGAGGAGAGGAGTAGAGCATTCCCTTCACATTGAAGAAGTGGAGTAAGTAGACCAATGTTGGGCCAAGGAAGAAGCACAAATCAGATAAGCAAGAATGCATTCACCCGATGATCCTCACAGAAGGGGATCTCGATAAAATTAGGGACAAAGTCAGAGAAATCACAACATAACTGTGGCAAAAATTTCAATAGTAGTACATGAAGATGCTAGGGAGGGTCCAGAAGGATCTTCACGAGCTGTAGATCCAACCAAGCAGCAAGCAAGTGAGCCTGGCACAAGGGAGTGAGAAATTATTGGAGATGGAAAGGATTTTGGACCTCAGAGTCATCTCCTTACCAAAAGGATCATTTCACATGGAAACAGAGGAAGATTGCGCTCTCCTGAGGATGATCAAAGACATCGGGGTGAACTTAGCCGTGATATCACTTCAAACTCTCCATGCACTACATCAAGGGGTATCGAACGAGCTTAGAATCAAAGAGAAACGCACACTTACATTGATCAACAAATTTAAGATAAAAAATGAATAGATATTTGCTGAGAAGGCTCAGGATCTAAAAGAAAAGAAAGAGTTGGAAGCACAAAGTCAGAGCCTGGAAACAACAATAACACAGGCGTGCAACTCAGTCCCAGAGTTACATATTCTAGAAGACTCCAAAACTACAACGAAGATCACGAAATTCACTTCTATAGTCCGTGAATCAAAAGATGAGATAGGCAGATTCACGTTTGAATTCCAGATGAAGATAATAGAATTATAGCTTAAGCTACAACCAGCTACTCTTTCAGAGGTCATGGAGCAGTGCGATGCAACCATTAAGGAGCATATGAATACTCTAGAGGTTGTTGTTAAATGATGTGACTTTCTTTTTAACCATGCCATGGAATTATAAGACACTTTTTAGGAGGACCCAAACCTACAGAGTTTGAGAATAGAAATCAAAGAGGCCCAAGAGAAGTATGATGAGATCATGGAGACTGCACACACATTAGTACCAATCCAGTGCTTTGTGTTCCTACAGGAAGGGAAGTTGATACATGCACAAGTACAAGAATTGCAGCAAAAAGAATCAGTGTTAAAATCTCAGCTTCAACCTTAGACAGAAGAGGCTAACCATATTTCGCTGACTATTCAGGAGAAGCTGAAAGATCTACAATAAACTCATAGAAGCATGCAACTCGCAGTAGAGGGACCAACATGGAAAATTTTAGGGGCTAAAGTTCCCCCAGTGGGCTAATTTTCCATGATTTTTCCACAAAAAAGATTTGCCAATTTCCAATTTTATAAAAGAAAATTCGCCCAAATTTTAGAATACAAAATTATTTTACCTTAAAAATCGCCAACATTATATAGAGACTTATATAAATCATTATAAATTTGAATAATTTTACAAATATATCAATAAACATTTTATAGTTTGTATATTAGGGATCAGTGAGATTCGTCAATGTTTTTAAACTTCAAGAAAATTTTCCATCCTTAAAATTTTCCTTAGGAACCAACTACAGAAAAGCTAGTCGACGAGGTGAAGAAAGTTGTAGTACAAAGTACCACGGATATGAACACATTGAAGTAGTAGTTTAGTGAGATACACCACAAAGTCAAGAAGCCAGCTAAGTGACTTGAGGGCGAGTCACCATATTTATGTTGGGGTCCTGTTGGGATAGGGTCCTCAGGGTTAATTTTTGGTTAGTTTATTCGTTTTTTAAGTAGAATTTTGTAAAGAATGTAAAGTCTCTAGGAAGTGAGGAAGCAAAGTGTGCAGCTAAGTAAGAGTCAAAGGGGCTTTATCCCCTTGTATGGGTAAGAGATAGGATGGTTTTGAGACTCACCCATAAGCCACAGGCCATGGTATTGTATTAGAAAGGCTATAAAGATTTGAGTCATAGCAAGTCTAGATATGGAAGTTTTGGTGAAGAACAAGTGTAAGGGAAAGTTCTAACGCATGAAAGCTCTATTTTCCCATACTTAGGCGAAAGGGGAAGGCTCCTGTAGATGAGTGCAACAAGACCTTGGAAAGTCCACAATTGAGTGTGTGGGCCCCTGCAACTGGGTGTGCAGGGTGGAAGAGTCTGTAATTTGAACGTTGAAACTAATAAAGACTGAATTTTGACTGGATCTCTTGCATCCATGCCTTGTTCTTAATTCTATTAAGTTTATGAATATTTTCTTAATGATCTATTTTCTATGAAGGAAAGAGTATTCTCTGCGTGAATCTATTGAATCTTTAATATCTATAAATGAAATAAGTAATGATGTGTTTTGCAAAGGTAGTAGCTAAATCTCTTATGCTAACTATTCGAAGAAGGTATTTCTACTCGAAGGGAGCCATAGCATTATTATTTACCAAGCGAAAGTTGTAAGTCTTCTTCTTTTAGGTCCGAAAAGCCTAATCGCAGACCTTTGTGAAGGCCTAGAAACCATTTGTATAGAGTTGTAGTAGTGAACCATAGGAAGATACAGATCTGCATGAAGGCAAATCTGAGCTACAAGGGCTTCAGATTACATATCACATGGCCTCTAGGTGCAAAAAATTGGTTCTAGCATCCCCCAATACTGCTTTGGATGAGACTGTAGCCTGCACTATGCAGGTTGTTGCCAAAAGGGCTAGCAGTTAGGGTTTTGTTGGTTGGTACAAATAACTCTAAACCTGCGTTAGGCCCCCTTAAGCCAACAATATAATTATTGATTTGAATATAATGGTTTATTTTATATATATATATATATTAGATTCATTTTTAAGAATTTATTATTGTACTTTTCAAGATTTTTTGGTTGGAGTTATTTAGTGATAAAAGAAGATCCACAAATGTGATATTTATTGTCAATGTTTTAGAGCTACCAATTGACTCCATTGTCAAGACATGGAAAATATGAATAACACAAGTTAAAAATTAATAGTCAATGTCAAGGTGCGATGCTCTTCTTATTATTTTGATCCTCGGGATTTCAAGTGAATGGACCTCAATTTGAGTGTCCCTTCCATATCGAGCCAAAATTGAAATTTTAATGTTTATGTGGTTGGAGATATTCGTTGATAAAGGAAGATCCAAAAGTGTGATATTTATTGTCGATGTTTCGGAGCCACCAACCATGTTCATTGTCAAGACATGAGAAATATGAAGAGTATAGGTTAAAATTGAATAATAGATGTCAAGGTCTACCACTCTTCTTATTATTATGATCATAAAGATTTTAAGTGAATAGACCTCACTTCCAATGCCCGATCCATATTGAGATGAAATTGTAGTTTTCAAGCTTCTTTGGTTGGATTTATTTATTGATAAATGGAGATCCACAAATATGACATTTATTATCGACAATTTAGAGCCACCAACTAGGTCCATTGTCAAGATGTGAGAAAGATGAAGATAAAAGGTTTAAAACTAATAGTATATGTCAAGGTTTTCCACTCTTATTATGATGTTTATCCTCATGTTTTCAAGTGAATGAACTTCACTGCATATGTCACTTCCATATTAGGTCGAAATTACAGTTTTAAAGCTTATGTGGTTTGAGTTTCATATTAATAGAGGAAGATCCAAAAATGTGAGATTTATTGTCAAGATTTCAGAGCCACCAACCAAATCTATTATTAATACAAGAGAAAGAGGAAGAGCAGAGGTTAAAATTAATAGTAGATGTCGAGGTCTACTACTCTTCTTATGATTTTGATCCTTAGGTCTATGGGTCAATGAATCTCATTGTGGATGTACCTTCCATATTGATCCGAAATTGAAAATTTCAATCCTATATGGTTGGAGTTATTTATTGATAAAGGAATATCAACATGTGTGAGATTTATTGTTGATCTTTCAGAGCCACAAATTGTGTTCATTGTCAAGACATAAAAAAATGAAGAGTAGATGTTAACTTGAAGAGTGATAGACCTTAACAAAAACTACTCTTCATTTTTTTATGTCTTGACAATGAACACAATTTTCAAGTGAATCAATAAGGTCTATTAATAGTTTTCAAGTGAATGAACCTCATTGTGGATGCCCCTTCCATATCAGGCTAGAATTATAGTTGTTGGAGTTATTTATTGATAAAGGATGATCCAAATATGTGATATTTATTATCGATGATTCGAATCCACTAACTAGTTCCTTTGTCAGGACATGAAAAGCATGAAGAGAATAGGCTAAAAAATAATAGTAGATGTAAGGTCTCATACTCTTCCTACAATTTCGATCCTCAGGTTTTCAAGTGAATGGACCTCACTTTGGTTTCCCCTTCCATAGACCGAAATTATATTTTTCATGCTTTTGCAGGTATATTTATTTATTTAGAAAGGAATATCCAAAAATGTGAGATTTATAATTGATGTTTCAGAGCCACCAATACGGTACATTGTCAAGACATGTGAAATGCAAAGATAAAGGTTAAAAATTAATAATATATGCCAAGTTTTTTTGCTCTTCTTATGATTTTGATCCTTTGGTTTTGAAGTGAACAGATATCACTAGGGATTCCCCTTTAATATCGAGCTAAAATTGTAGTTTTCAAGCTTTAGAGGTTCGAGTTATTTGTTGATAAAGGAAGATACATAGATGAGAGATTTATTTTTGATGTTTTGGAGCCACCAACAGGATCCATTGTCAAGACATGAGAATGATCAAGATCAAAGCTTAAAAATAAATAGTAGATGTCAAGGCTTGCTACTCTTATGATTTTTATCCTCCAATTTTCAGGTGAATTAACCTCACAATGGATTCCCTTTCCATATTAGGCTGAAAGTATGGTTTTAAAGCTTTTGTGGTTGGAGTTACCTATTTATAAAGGAATATCCACAAATGCGATATTCATTGTCTTCAGAACCACCAACTAGGTCCATTGTGAAGACATGATAAAGAGGAAGAAAAGAGGTTACAAATTAAGAGTATATGTCAAGGTTTGTTGCTCTTTTTTATGATTTTTATCCTCGGGTTTACAATGAACAAAACTCACCATAGATCCCCCTTCCATCTCGTCTTGAAATTGTATTTTTCAAGATTTTGTGGCTGGAGTTATTTATTGATAAAGGAAGATCCACATATGTGAGATTTATTGTCACCATTTTGGAGTCATCTACTCGGTCCATTTTCAAGACATGAGAAAGATGAAAAGAAAAGGCTAAAATTTAATAGTATATATCAAGCTTCTTCACTCTTCTTATGATTTTTATCCTTGGGTTTTCAAGTGAACAAAACTCACTACATATGTCCCTTCTATATCAGATCGAAATTGAAATTTTGAATCTTTTTTGGGTGGGGTTACTTATTGATAAAGGAATATCCATATATGTGAGATCTATTATTGACATTTTAGAGAGACCAATTAGGTCCATTCTCAAGACATGGGAGAGATGAATATAAGAGGTTAAAAATTAATAGTGGATGTTAAGGTTTGTCGTTCTTCCTATGATTTTGATCCTCATGTTTTCAAGTGAATGAACCTCACTATGGATGCTCCTTCCATATTGGGAAACATTGCAGTATTCAAGCTTCTATGGTCGTAGTTATTTATTGATAAATTAATATCCATATATGTGAGATTTATTATCGATGTTTCAAAGCCACCAACTAGGTCGATTGCCAAGACATGAGAAAGATGAAGAGAAAAGGTTAAAAATTATTGTTAGTTTTCAAGGTTTGTTGCTATTCTTAAGATTTTGATGCTCAAGTTTTCAAGTGAACGAACCTTAGTGCAGATGCCCTTTCCATATTTGGCTGAAATTTTAGTTTTCAAGTTTCTACGGTTTGAGTTATTTATTTGTATAGGAAAATCCACATGTTATGACTTCAAAAAACGCCATCCAAAAAAATTTGTACACTCTAATTTTGGAGCCTATTGTGGATGTTGTGATTGTTCGTTCCATAGTAACTTTATGGTTGATTGATGTTTTTTTAAATGTTTGAGTCTTCTTCTCATATTGTAAGTCTCAAATTCATGTGCTCACATGTGCTCAGTCAGCAAAGCGTTCTTAGGTGCATTTCTTTATGAAAGCTTGAACAAGCGTAACACAATCCATCAAGATAGTTCCTATGCAATTTTTAACATATGTTGATAGTGAGTGCACACTTTCATTGACATTCTCACTTTTGGTTATGATTGTTCTTCTATTTCAGTGAGTTTTTCCAATTGTCGCTTTTGCACAACTTCACTTTTGTAAGTGTCACTTTCATGTTTTTGATTGTCACTTTTGCTTGCTTTCACTTTAATAAGTTTTTTTTCATGTTATATTCACTCTGGAAAGTGTCTCTTTCAATGTCATTGGCATTTCACAATTGGTGTTTTCACTTTTCTATTATTGTCAAAAGTGTTGTATATTGGGCATGGGAAGTGTGACACATTGTAAAAGTAGAGTTGTGGATCATTGTGAGAGGGAAATTTGGTAAAGTGTTGTATATTGGGCATGGGAAGTGTGACACATTGTAAAAGTAGAGTTGTGGATCATTGTGAGAGGGAAATTTGGTACTAATGTATTTCTTTTACCATGTATACATGTACTAGACCCATTCCCAAAGTTTTATACATTGTCGTACTAGTGTCTTCATTGTTCTCACAAAGTGTATATTAAAGTTTCCCACATAGTCAAAGGGAGACAATTGTACATTCTTAAAGGGTTTTTTTTATGCATTCTCATGTACTAATCTATCCTATTCATCATAAGGAAATACATCAGACATATTCCCCAAGTATTGATCACTATTGTATAGGTGTCGTTATTGTCACCACAAAGTGTACCATAAGTGTCACACTTGGAGGAGGTTGGTGTATTATCATCGCATTGAGGGTATTATGTTGTTCTTGTGTTTTGAATGATCAATATTGTATCATCAATTGTTTTGAGTGTGTGTGATCATTCATAAGTTCAATCATGGTCTCAGTTATACTGTGTTTATCCCACACCTAGTCAAATCTTGAAAGTATTTTTACTTGACCAACTTGACCCAACTCAGCCTCCTTGAATTATGCATTGTTTAGTAGAAAGGCTCAAGCCCCTCCCTTGCATCCTAGAACTATGCAATGTGTAGCTCTTGCCTCCACGGATATCCATTTCATAGTCTCAATGTTCAAGGATTGCCTCCATTCCCTTAGAAACTGCAAAATCCTACCTCCCAGCTAGTCTCTTGCTCTACATTTCACAATACCAATCATCAAGCTATCTCCCTATGTCCTTGAACTGAGCAACTACACAATCCATTGATTAGTATCCCTCCAGAATTGTGCATTGCGTAGTCTTAAAGCTAAAGTCTACCTCACTAGCCTCAATAATTGTGCATTTCTTCTTCCAGTCAGTCTCCTTCTATGAATTGCATAATGATGAGCCTTAGGTTTTCTCTCTACCTCCCTGAGATGTGCAATTGCACAATACCAAGGCCTCTCTCTCTACTATATTGTGGATTGGGAAACCTCAAGGCTCAATACTGCCTCACTTAGCTCCTCAACAACACAGTCTCCCTGTCTAAGCCTCCAGAACTGCGCATTGCACAATCTCAATCCTATGTCCATTGTTATCGACCCGTGGAATTGTGCACTACGCAATCCTTGAGTCTTCATCCCTGTCTAGTGCTTAGACCCAACTCATTCAGTCATTTTCATGAAGTAAGCAAAACTATGAGGTTTTCGGATTGAAGTCATCTTGTCATGAGTAGATTCCACTTGCAGGTACTACATATTGACATGAAATGATGATGCTCAGAGATGAAGAGAAGGAGATCATACAATAAGACACTTGTGAAGCTGAAATCTTGAAGAGGTCATCAAGCGAGAAGACGAAGGACTAGCAATTCATGACAATAGAAAAAATATCAGGACCACAAGGAGAATTTGTACCATTTAGCCCCTTGGAGGTTGAAATTAAAGAACAAAGTAGATATTTCATGAAGATTAAGTACTGAACATACCTATCATGAATATTGAAGAAAAAGAAGTAAGACAAGAAGCTTGGCATTACTACTTCATCATGGAGACCATGTCATCATTGTGAATTTGTGAATTTTACCAGTACCATCACAATGTCACATGTGTCCATGTGTCTTACCACATTATTTTTGGATATAATGATGTAATTATCAAAATGAAAGGACAAAATATAATGTGTGGAAGTCCAAGAGTCATATGTGGAATATGAAAAGTCACATAGTCATATGATCCAGATTTAAATAAGAATGCAATAAATTACAAATATAACCATAAATACAGATATGCAGTGGAAATAATACTTCATTTCATTATTGTAAAATACTGAAATATGCTTACAAATAGAAACATAAATAAACCAGCTAAGGTGATTGTAGCTTATCTTTGAGAAGAGATGTGGTGACTACCTTCCTCTGAACTATGTTACAATGAGGCTCGAAGGCCTATTTATTATTGAGAAACAATGGAAAACCCTCGAGTGAAATAATAAGTGTTGAAGCACATTCTATAAATATATCAAATAAATAAAGGGTGAAAGAAGATAGAGGATTATTTCACAGGGAGGTGGAGAAAGTAACATCGTTGCGGTACTGTCCAAGCTCACTCGTAGCGAAGAAATGCTCATGTCCCTGTAGTGATTTTATTGGGGTGTTGTCTAGGCTTACTACCAGTGGAGAAACACTAGAGATGAAAACTCATACTTCGATTATCTTAAACTCGCCATTATATATTACCCTACTCCTAAATTGAAATAATTGTGATAAAATATAGTTGTGTGAATGTGTTTAAACGGAAAACGAATGCAGGAGACTACATCTATAGCTAGCTTAAGTGGGAAAACCAGAGTAACCGACACAATGGATCAATGCTTTCTGAAAAAATAGGCCCTGTGCATAAAGATAGACCAAGGCAGAGAAGCTAGAGTTCTACCAGTGTGTCGCCAAGTGTTGTTGCTGCAACAAAAAACCTCCAAAATTTTGTCTACGCTTGAATTTTCGAGCCTGCTATGGATACTATGATTTTTCATTCCATAGTCACTTTATGCTTGATTGATGATTTATTAAGTGTTTGGTTCTTCTTCTTAGATTGTAAGTGTCGAAGTCAATTGCTCACACCTGTTCAGTCCGCAATGAGTTCATGAGCAAATTTATTTACGCAAGCATGAATAGGAATAACATAGCCCATCAAGGGAGTGTTTTTCCAATGTTTAACCTATGTCAATAGTCAGTGAGAACTTTTATAGAGAGTATCTCACTTTTGGTTACAATTATTCTTCTATTTTAGTGAGTTTTTCCAATTGTCGCTTTTGCGCATGTTCACTTTCACAAATGTCACTTTCATGTTTTCAACTAACACTTTTGATGGTTTTCACTTTAATAAGTTTCATTTTCATGTTATATTCTCTCTAGCATGTGTCTCTTTCAATGTTCTTTTCATTTCGCAAGTGTCATTTGCACTTTTCTCTTACTGTCACAAGTGTCATCTATTAGACATGGGAAGTGTTGCACATTATAAAAATAGAGTTGTGGATCACTATGAGAGGAACATTTAGTACCAATGGATCTTATTTACCATTTAAACATGTAGTAGACCCATTCCCATAGTTTTATACATTGTCGAACTAGTTTCGTCACTGTCATTGCAAAGTGTATCTTAAAGTGCCACGCATAGTCCAAGGGAGTCAATTGTACATTCTTAAAGGGAAGTTATGATGAAATCTCTCGCACTATTGTTTGCCATTCATCATAAGGAAATACATCATACATAATGCCCAAGTATTGAGCATTTTCATATAAGTGTCATAGCAAATTCTACCCTAAGTGTCGCACTTGGAGGAGGTTGTTGTATTACTTTCACATTGAGGGGATCATGTTGTTCTTATGTAATGAGTGATAAATTTTGTTGTCATGAATTTATACGATTGTGTGTGATCATTCATAAATTCAATCTTGGTCTCACTTCTATCATATTGATCCCACAATTAGCCAAATCCTTAAAATCTTTCTGCCTGACTAGCTTGACCCAACTCAGCCTCCTAGAATTAGGAATTATGAGGTAGCAAGGTTCAAGCTCCTCCCTTGCCTCCTAGAACTGCTCAATGTGTAGTTCCTGCCTCCAAGGACTACACATTACATAGTCTCAGTACTCAAGGATTGTGCCCCTACCCTTCGAAACTATGCAATCCAAACTCCCAGTTAGTCTCTTTTTGCGCATTACACAATCTTAGTCATTTAGTTTTCTCTGTAATTCATTGAACTATTCAATTGTGCAATCCATTGATAAGTCTCCCTACAGAATTGTGTGTTTCTCAGTATCAAGGCTCAAGACTGCCTCACTAACCTCTACAACTGCACAATTCACGTTTCGATTAGTCTCCTTCTCCGCATAACATAGTAACAAGCCTTAGGTTGTCTCTCTGCCTCCCTAAGCTACACAATTGCATGGTATCTAGGCCTCTCCCTCTCCTATATTGCACATTGGGAAACTTCAATGCCCAAGACTACCTCACAGGGCTCCTCAAAAACATAGTGTCCCTGTCGAGGCCTCGAGAATTATGCATTGTGTAGTATCAAGCTTCAATCCATAATTCGTGGGCCCTAGAACTATGCACTATGCAATCTCTCAATCCTCCTCCCTATCTAGTGCCTAGTCACAACTCAATCAATTGCTTTCATGATGTAAGCTAAAATAGGAGGTTTTTGAATTGATGTAATCTTGTCATGAGTGGATTACACTTGTTGGTAATACATCTTGACATGACATGATAATGCTCAGAGAGGAAGAGAATAAGATCATATGAGAAGACACTGGTGGAGATAAAACCTTGAAGAGGTCCTCAAGCTAGAAGATGAAGGACTGGAAGTACATAATAAAAGACCAAATATTAGAACCACGAGAAGATTCCATACCAATCCGCCCCTTGGAGGGTGAATATGAGGAACACAGAAGATATTTCATGAAGATGAAGTACTAAAAATACCTCTCATGAATATTAAAAACAAAGCAATAAGAGAAAAAAAATTCCTTTGCCACTTCATCATGGAGTCCATGTAATCATTTTCAAGTTGTGACTAGTATTCGTGCCATCACATTTTCATGTGTGTCCATGTGACTTACTGTTGATCCCTTGTATTGCACCAAGAATGTTGCAACTCCCAAAGGCTTCTCAACTCAAATTATGAACTGGGGTTCGTACAAACTTAGAGGTGACAGTGCTATATGTACGATAGGCTAGGTTATACTCATGTCATTCCTATTCATGAAATGAGATCGGGGTATTGAAAGACCATCCCTCCAACTAATTGTAGGCAAAACCTCTTATGAAAGCATAAATGAACATGATTCTGTGACCAAGGTGAGAATGTCAATCATCAAATGTAAATGTTAATTGAAGTTGCATAAGGAAAAGGACTAATCTATTTGTAGAAATAGCTCATGCAACTCTACTTGCATAATTGATTCAAATCAATAACCTACCTTGCATGCATCATTTATCTACTCACACTTGTTGAGATTGATAAATCACAACTTTAACATGTCTATGAAGAAAAAAAATGCTAAATCTAACTTTGTTTTTCTATCTGATGGTTGCAGTGATGGAAGGATGAGGTTGGAGTGGTCCCAAGGTCTTCCCTAATCAGAAAATCATAGTTTGGGGGCTATTATTTAACTTAACTAGGCCATAGTCCTATTTTGGAACAAAACTAGTTGAAGAAATCAAAGCTACAGGGCTACTTCAGGAGGCTACTACAAGAGGTCCTGTATTGCTACGTGAGGCCCTATTTTTCTACAGGAAGGGGTTTGAGAGCGTTTTGAGGATGGAAATTATATATTAGGGATGAAGGAAGGTGGATAGAGGTATAAGCTAATAAGTGAAGGTTGGGGGAGCCCCTTGGCCAAGCCTAGCACCCCACGAAGGTCTATCTTTCACCAAAGTTTATGCCCATGGTGCCTCTTATTTTCCTTGACAGAGTGATTGTGGAAACAAAGTTTTGGAGTTAGTGTGAGGTGCCTAGCAGGAGAATGGAGAAATACAGGTGAATTTTGGAAGTTATTCCCACCTCTGCAGATGAGCACAATCCCTATAGCTAGCCAAATACATGCATAAAATGATTAATAACATAGTGAAATAAATTAACATGGAAAAGATGAGTTGAATTTGACTAAAATATATTTTATCCCATAACACTACTCTATCAATAAAAAAATGACACTAAATCCTAAGTTGCAAAGGATAAGCATGAAAAACGATCACAACTAACATTCATCCATTTCCAAGAAATCATAAAAAAATTATTTTGGATTGTTATTGAATATATTTTCAATCACTCTTCCCACAAGAGAGGCAATAGGAAAGCCTGCAATTACAATTTTTATGACATAATATCTACTGAAACAAGATAAGGATTTCAATTCTTTGAAATAAGAAAAAGAAGGAAAATACAAGAGAGGGACTAAATGATCTAGGTTAGGCCTAAACCTAAGGATTTCAACCCTCCAAAACTAACTCAGATGCAGATAAATGGTAAACTTCTCATTAACAGAAAATAATAGTCACATACATCATATGAATGTTAAGATTAACAATTTCAAGAAGTAGGCTCAACAACTACTCTTAGCTGTAACAAAAATTCAAATCCTAATGAGCCTTTGAACAGGTTTACTTATACAAAAAAGATTGAGGGGTAGCTTCCATGAAAGGAGGAATGCTCCCCTTCAAAATCTCAAGATTTGTTGATATGGTTCCCTTTTTCCTTGTCATTCACTTGGATTTCCTCGGCTTCTAGTGAATTTGAGTTGTCGAAGAGGATCCTGTTGTCTCAAGCTATGTTAGGGGGTTAATGAGGTGGACATCCTCCCTATATTCTCTCTAGGTGTCTCCATCAAGCCCCTCCATGGTAAATATCTCCAAAAATTCTTCTTTCACTGCATATTAATCACATTAAGCCATACAATATGAAAAACACCTTTTAGTATTCCTACTAAGTATATTATGCCTAAAAATGAGAATTAATGTGAGAAAATGAGAGTTTTAAGGGCTAGAGTATAACACAATGAAGTCCAAAAGATAACTATTGATGGGACCCATCATCACCCTCATGATGCAAGTGTTTCTCACCCTATGAGAAACTCAATCACTACTATGAATTTCATTCATGGCCCTAGTGGCCTCTCTGGCATCGCAATGAACTTCAGATTGTGTGCCTTCTTGTGGATAGAAACTTGCATCTGCCTCTATGTATCGCATTCTTTTTTTCCTCTACTTGGTTTCTCCCTTGTTGTAGGCCCAATAGCAAGGGGGGAATGAGTTTGAGGCCTATCCACCTTATCTTTGTCCATTTCATGATCCTGTTGTATACGTGGGTTTTCTCCAAGGCATTCCTTAACCTCTCTAGGGAGTGACATTCACATATTTATAAATTCTGAGGCAAGGCCTGCCATATTCTTTGAAAATCTTGCAGACTCTCTATCCCCAACATCCTAAAAGTGTCCTCAAAATGCAGGATGGATAACTCTTGGGATACTATGTACCTAGGTGTCAATTCGGGATCAAAGGAGATGAGTTTGTGGTTGTTGATGACAACCTTTGGGCTCACTAATTTTTCCCTGAGGATTTAGTTATGCATGTAAAAATCAACTAGCTTGGCTTTATCCCCAATACTTTCCCTTTTGAAAAAATTGATGAATTACATGTAGTATTGGAAAGGAAATGAGCCATACTATTCCGATGCCTTAATTTGAAATTGCAACCACTGCTCTTTGACAAAAATGGAATAGGATTTGGATGGTTTCCTACATTGTATAGCTTCCATGGATAAAATTGCTATGGTGGAAAGTTCTGCCTCTTTTTCTTCCAATTTCCCTCTTAACCTGGTGTTTTCGTCCTGTAGTTGTTCCCTCATAGTTGACTCTCTTAATTTCAGGTTATTCAATTCTCTTCCTATATCATTTACTTTCTCCTCCATGAGACCCACATCCTCTAAAATTTTGGATTTTGCAATTTGCATCCATCTATATGTTCTACCTCTTTCCTTCTCTAACTCAAAAAAGAGTGGGATGGTGAATTTCTCAGGTATAATTTTCCCTCCCTCAACAAATTTGTAGTAATATTATAGGTTCAGTTATGGATTAGGCCCTCGAATATCTTTGAGGCCTTTTTATTCTTCTTTTAAGGTGGATTATCCTTCCTATAACACTTCCTGTTGCTCCTGTAGAAATGCCTATTTCTCCTATAAGATCCCATGTTTCTCTTATATTTGGTTTGTTTCCTCTTATAACTCTTATTTTTCTTCTTGCAACATGGCAACTTGTGTCTTCATCCTCTTAAAGGTGACTACCCTGGTGTTTTACCTTCCCACAAGGAGCACAACTTGTTTGGTTTTCATCTTAGGAGAAGTAATTTCTTCAATCTTCCCCTCACTAGTTCCCACTTCTTCCTTCTTTCTTGCTAACTCTTCTATGGTGATAGGTACCTTTATAATAGCATGAGGCTTCCCTTGTTTTATCCTGGTGCTCTTCCTTGTTTTGAAATATAGGGGAACTTGAATTAGCTGCCTCCTTCTGGGCTTGAGAGGTGTGCTCAATGTGGTCAATGTTGAAAAAACTTCTTGCTCAGTATGTCCTGGAGAGAAACTTGTTTGATGTCCTTGTTTGTTTCTCCCTTGAGGCTTTGAGGTCTCCTCATGCTTCTCTTTTTCTGCTACTTCTTTATCTCCTTCTTCTTCCTTAATATCTATTTTTTCTTCATCAATTTCTATTGCCTGCTCTTCTTCCTTGGTTTCCATTTCTTCTTTTCCTTATTTACCCCCAATACTAGAGTTTGGTGTTCCCTCTTGCTATGTGGAGGTTATGTTTTGTGTTTCAATGAAATTTTCCCTATCCATATTTATAAAATCAATCCAGAGTATAGGGTACCTTAATTGGATGAGGGAATCCATAACAATCATCTTAATAAGGCCATGGTTATCGATGTCTTTGTGTTTTCCTTCCCTCACTTTTCAGCTCATCTTATTGATAGACTGAAGTGAGAAATGGGGAACAATGAGTCTTTGTGGCCCTAGGAAATTTTTCTTTGAATAGTAACTCACAGAGTAGCCTAAAATGGTAGGAATATACAATGATCAACTTCCCCTCATAGGATATGTATTTGAGAATGTGGTAGGCCACCTCATCCCAGGGGTAAGATAGGCTCTCCCTTCTCACCCCATTTTTGTCTTCTACAGGTTTTTCTTTCATAATGAAGAAGTTCTTCCTGGATGTGACAATCAGTTCTTTTTCCTCCTTGATCCATCGAATTCCTAAGGTTAATGTAGTCACTCTACTTATGATTTCAGCATCTAGAGAGATGGAAATGCACTATCTTCTACCCAAAGATTTAGTGCCATGGAAAATTCTTGGGTTATGTCATCATCATACCCCTTCAATAGTTCAAATAAACCAAACCACTGATGTCTCTTAAAAATATTTACCACAAGATGATGTTGATGAATTCTCTTTGTGTCTGTGGGATATCTTCTGTTAAACCCTCCCCCCATTTCTCCTACTTCTCCTTCTCGGGTACTTAGGTGTATTTCAATTTTTTTCCTTAGAACAATCTTGGTTGTAGAGACAATGTTAAATTTTCCCTTTTATTAGAGGGGGAGAAGGATGCCAATAATTTCTTAAGAAAAAATACCTTTCTTTGACCCTATATTTCTCTTACGTGTGACAATTTCCAAAAGGGAACTATTGTATAACTCTTTGCTACAAGGAACTTATTTCAAGAAGACTTTTCCATGAAGAGGTATGGAAATTAGATAGGAAAAGGACCACACACTCCTTTTAATGTTACTCTTTCATGTGCATGAGGGTTTGAGGGAAACTTTGGGTCACTTTGGCTTCCTTTCTCCAATAAATTCTCTCTTGTAGCTTCCTTTCTAACCACTATAGCATCTCAGAGCCTCCTATAGCTCCTCTTTTAGCTTCTCCTATAGCACTTGCAAACATTGTTTGAAGCAGCTCGGTGGCACCCTAGGCCATATCTGATAGCACTAGCTCATCCTTCTCTAACTGTTTCTTGAAATGAGTGATTATACAAATGGAGTTGAGCTTTGTACTTAATATTAATTTTGGGGTAAAGGTTCAAAGCATTGTGATGACATGCCTCTTGCATGAACTTCCCTTTTCTAACTGTTGTCCCCACTCCTTGCAATTATCACCTTGCTCCTTGTGATTATCACCTCACTCCTTGTAATCACCACCTCACTTGAGTGTACTTTTTGAAATGAATGTGTAACAGAAATGAGCTTTAGTTTACTAATCGAAGGTCACCAATTTTACTGGCTACCTCTAGCCCATAAAAAGTTCTTTTCTCTATCATTACACATTTGTTCATCATATGCATATGGAAGAAGTGAGGGTTATCATACCTGAGCCTACTAGTGATGTCAATGTGTTGGAGAAGATTTCATGTGGGAGCTAGTCTTCATAATATGATGATCCTGAAGATGTTAATTTCCTTTATTTCTTCTGCACATGTTCTCATGACTTAATAGATCTTTGAATGATAACATTATTGTGTGTGCAGGTTTCTTCTCGGTATCTAATCTTATATTCATGGAGTGGATAGATTATCAGTTGATTTTCCCCTCCTTACTTCAGAAATGGCTCTATGATGATCAAGGTGGCTAGATCTCTTGCTCTGTGGGTGGAAACAGTTGATTCTGGGATTTTTGGTGTGACCGCATAGGCTGCTACAAGAGGAATCCTCTTCCTGTAGAAGTAATTTAATTCCTCTTTGAGACCCTTTATTGCATGTGGAATTTGAGGGAAAGTCAAAAAATGCACAAGGATAGGTTTAGGATCATGAGGAAGTGATTTAGGTGGGGGGGAAATGGAAGCAGAGATTTTCTGTGTTTTTTTGTATGCATGACAAAGTGGAAGTTGAAACTAACTTTTGGTTAGATGGAGTGGATAGGTGATGAATTTGATGTTTCTGGACCTTTCTCAACACTTCCAGAAGAATACATAACCTCTTGGCATATTTATCCAATTAGATCTTCCTCCTACAGGATTTTAGGCTCCTCTTGAAGCATTACAGATTGCTCTTATACAATTACAATGAGGAGGCAAAATTTGATTCTATTGTTTGCTAGATGATGGAGAGAGTTAGAGAGCTGAGTGAAGGAGGTAAAAATGCAAAGGGTGGCTAGAAAAATGGAGGAATTCACTTGTAGAATATGTCCTATAGTCATGGTTCTGTTGACTCTATGGAGTTCTGCAAAAGAAAGATGTTTGCATAAGTAGTGTAAGAAATCCTTCCTTCTATTTTTCTTTTCTCTTTTTCTCTTTTTTCTTGCTTTTTTTTTTTAGACATGCAAGCTTCTTCTATAGAGTTTTTCAACCTGCATCCCTGGCCTAAACTCCTCAGAGGAGGTTTCCACCTGGGGATATTTTCATCTTTTATTTCCCTCCTTTTTTTTAGAAAGGGTTTCAACCCTAGAGTTGGCCTCAGATGCCTCATGGAGGTTTTCATCTAGGACACATTATTTTATTTTTTTCATTTTTTTTAGAAATTTTGTGGACTGAGGGTTGTGAGCCTCCCAATTACATTCAATTATTCACTGGTTGAACTGACAAACTCTTCCTTGGACAGAGGTCTTCTATAAAACTTCAACCTATAACCATTTACAAGTAGGGGAATACCTTCCTCATGAATGCTTCTAGTCTGTACATACCCATTCTCATGAAATTTCCTTATTAGATATGGACCCACCCATCTTGTCATTAAATTCCCCTTGAAATCCTTTAATCTAGAATCATACAGCAGGGCCCAATCTCCTTCTTGAAAATTATTCTCCCTAATGTCTTTATCATGCAAAATATTCCTTTATAGTTGGATTACCTCAGTGTGTAGGAGAGCTTGCAGCCTGAACTCATCTAAGCCATTAAGTTGGACACCCTCTCCTATTGTGTTGTGGTGAAGACAAAGTCCAACTAAGCTGCCATCCTCAAAGTTTTGTATTCAAACTCAATAGAAATTAGATTTTTGTTCCCATAAACTAGTTCATATGGAGTGAATCCAGTGGTGGTCTTCCAAGTGGTGTTGTAGGCCTAAGTGGCTTCTACCAATCTATCTACCCAATATTTTATGTTTCTAGTAGAAAGCTTAGTTAGAATGTTCTCCAATTCTTTATTTGTGACGTCTACCTTCCCATTTGTTTGAGGGTGATAGGAAGTGGATGTGTTGTTCTTCATGTGGTGTTGCTTCATGATATCTTCGATCAAATTTGATATAAATTGTGCTCCTTGATCAATGAATAACTCACATGGAAAACTAAACTTGTAGAATATGTTCTCCTTCAGAAATTCAACCACTTTTTGTCAGTTGTTTCTTTAACTGCCTTTGTTTCAACCGATTTTTTCAGGTAACTAGTGCACACAATGATATACTTATTTTGTCCTTATGGGGGATCAATAGGTCCAATGAAATCCATTCCCCACTTATCAAATGGCTCTAAGGTCACTTTAGGTTGTAAGGGAATTTCATCCTTGGGTGTGGGTTTATCCATACTTTGGCACTGATCACACCTAGTGGTATACCTTCTTGCATACTAATTTAAAGTGGGCCAATAATAAACTGATTGTAGAACTTTGAAGGTTTTCCTCTTAGAAGCAAAGTGGCCCCCACAGGGTCCATCATGGCATGCTAGGAGGATGTTAAATACCTCCACTTCCCTCACACATCTCCTCAATATCTGATATAGACCCAATCTGAAAATATTTCCCCCAATCCAAGTAAATGGGGCACTTTTCTTGAAAATATTTCTCTTCTCCTTGGAGGATAGATTAGGAGGGAACCTCCCAGGAACAAATTAGCTGGCTATATCAGCAAACCAAGGAGAAAGCACTGATATGGAAAAGTGATATTCATCTAGAATTTGATCATCCACCATTTCTACATTATCTGCAGGTAGGCTTAGTCTTGAAAAGAAATTTTCAACCAAATTTTCTTTCCCTAGTTTGTCAATAATGGTCAAATCAAATTTCTACAATAATAACAATCTTCTAGTTATCCTAGCATTGAAATAAGGTTTATTCATTAAATACTTAATGGCTGCATGATAAATGTGAACAATTTTTTTATTGCCAATGATATAAAGCCTAAACTTTCTTAAAGAACCTACCATAGCCAAGAGTTCATTTTAAATGACTGTATACTTCAACTCATCTTTAGAAAGGTTCTTATTGATGAAATATATAACATAAGGCAATTTGTCCTCCACTTGTCCTAAGGCTGCCCCTATAAATTTATCTGATGCATCTATGTGTATATGGAAATGTAATGCCTCTTTGGGACCCCTAAGGATAGGTGCAGTGGTCAAATTTTCTTTCAACACTTCAAGGGCCTCTTGATAGTTACTTGCCCAACAAAAGTTTGAATCTTTGGCCAACAATCCAAACAAAGGTGAATCCATCTTGCTAAAGTATTTAATGAACCTCTTATAATACCCAGCTAATCCCAAGAAGCTATTGACATCTTTTGGTTTTTAGGGATGGGGAGCCTTTTAATGATGGCATTTTCTTTTGGGTCAACATGTATCCCCTCCTTGGATGCAAAATTGACAAGGAAAGTCCCTGCATACATAAAAAAATCACATTTCTCAGGACTCAATGATAGATTCATTTCAATACATTTATGTAAGACTTTATGCATATTAGACACATCTTCCTGGAATTCACATCCATAAGGAGTGAATTCACCCATGTAAACCTCAACAATGTCATGAACAAGTTCAATAAAGATACTTAAAAATTCCCTTTGGAAAGTAGCAAGGGCATTGCACAGACTGAATGGAAGGACCCTATAAGCAACGGTACCCCAAGGAAATCTAAATGTGGTCTTATCTTGGTCTTCAGGGCTGATTTGGATTTGGTTGTATCCACTAAATCCATCTAGGAAGGAAGATAATTTCTTTCCTGCAAGGCCATCTAGGACTTGGTCAATAAGGGGAAAAGGAGAATGGTCCTTCATTGTAGCCTTGTTAAGTTCTGAGTAATCAACACAAATTCTCTACTTCCCGTTTTTCTTGGAGACAAAAACAAGAGGTGACACCCACTCACTATCTGAAATGCGGTATATGAACCTTTCATCTAGTAATTTCTATAGTTCTTCTTTCACAATGTCATTAAGGGTTGAGTTCATCCTTTTCTAGGGTTGGTGCATAGGCTTGCATCCCTCCTTGATGTAAATATGATGAGTACAGATTGAGGGATGCACTCCTCTAATTTCATTATAATCCCAAGAAAAAAAATTCATATCTTGCATCAAGGCACTGCATAACTGTTCTTCCTTCTCAACAGAAAGGGAGGGGTTTATCTTTAGAGTTTTGGATGGGTCAATCTCCACAATCTTGGTAAGTTCCATGTTAGAGTCAACATAGCACAATTCCTTCAAAGGACTACTCTAAGATTATTTCATCAATTCTTCAACTAGTATGGAAGTGGGAGGTTGGTTCTGTAAGATATGGTCAATAAGGTCATCTTCATCAAGTTTTCCCCCTCAATGTCTAGAGTGCAGACTGGGTAGAAGATTGTCTAATAAAATTCTTCATCTCCACCCTCCTTTAACCATAAGGGTAAGTCATGTTCAATAGAAGGTTGAGCAAGAGGATACAACACAAGTTGTTTGGAGAAATGGATGTTCTTAATAGTCATGTTCCCAACCCTGCAACTAATGTAGACATCAGTAGTGGCCAACCAAGGTCTTCCTAGAATGAGAGGATAGCCATTAAACTTGGTTTTGGATTGGAGTACCAAGAAACTAGTGGGGTACACCTAGGAGTCAATGGAGACCATCACGTCCTTAATAACTACCTCAAGAGCTACTGTGGACCTATACGCATGTTGCAACAATGTGGAGTTCTTCTTTAAATCCCCTTGGAGGTTGAGCTTTACCATGGTTTCTCGGGTCATTACATTGATTGCAGGCCCAAGATTAATCAAGGTATTAGGGACCAAAATTCCATTGATGTGCACATACACTACTAGACTACCATGATCCAAGTACTTTTGGGATATTACTCTTCCCACCATTAGAATAGATAGTTGTCTAACAACATTGATTGTGGGAGTCTCTCTTCTTCTAACAACATTGGTTTAGGATCATGAGGAAGTGATTTAGGTGGGGGGGAAATGGAAGCAGAGATTTTCTGTGTTTTTTTGTATGCATGACAGAGTGGAAGTTGAAACTAACTTTTGGTTAGATGGAGTGGATAGGTGATGAATTTGATGTTTGTGGACCTTTCTCAACACTTCCAGAAGAATACATAACCTCTTGGCATATTTCTCCAATTAGATCTTCCTCCTACAGGATTTTAGGCTCCTCTTGAAGCATTACAGATTGCTCTTATACAATTACAATGAGGATGCAAAATTTGATTCTACTGTTTGCTAGATGATGGAGAGAGTTAGAGAGGTGAGTGAAGGAGGTAAAAATGCAAAGGGTGGGTAGAAAAATGGAGGAATGCACTTGTAGAATATGTCCTATAGTCATGGTTCTGTTGACTCTATGGAGTTCTGCAAAAGAAAGATGTTTGCATAAGTAGTGTAAGAAATCCTTCCTTCTATTTTTCTTTTCTCTTTTTCTCTTTTTTCTTGCTTTTTTTTTTTAGACATACAAGCTTCTTCTATAGAGTTTTTCAACCTGCATCCCTGGCCTAAAATCCTCAGAGGAGGTTTCCACCTGGGGATATTTTCATCTTTTATTTCCCTCTTTTTTTTTAGAAAGGGTTTCAACCCTAGAGTTGGCCTCAGATGCCTCATGGAGGTTTTCATCTAGGACACGTTATTTTATTTTTTTCATTTTTTTTAGAAATTTTGTGGACTAAGGGTTGTGAGCCTCCCAATTACATTCAATTATTAACTGGTTGAACTGACAAACTCTTCCTTGGACAGAGGTCTTCTATAAAACTTCAACCTATAACCATTTACAAGTAGGGGAATACCTTCCTCATGAATGCTTCTAGTCTGTACATACCCATTCTCATGAAATTTCCTTATTAGATATGGACCCACCCATCTTGTCATTAAATTCCCCTTGAAATCCTTTAATCTAGAATCATACAGCATGGCCCAATCTCCTTCTTGAAAATTATTCTCCCTAATGTCTTTATCATGCCAAATATTCCTTTATAGTTGGATTACCTCAGTGTGTAGGAGAGCTTGCAGCCTGAACTCATCCCAGCCATTAAGTTGGACACCCTCTCCTATTGTGTTGTGGTGAAGACAAAGTCAAACTAAGCTGCCATCCTCAAGGTTTTGTATTCAAACTCAATAGAAATTAGGTTTTTGTTCCCATAAACTAGTTCATATGGAGTGAATCCAGTGGTGGTCTTCCAAGTGGTGTTGTAGGCCTAAGTGGCTTCTACCAATCTATCTGCCCAATATTTTATGTTTCTAGTAGAAAGCTTAGTTAGAATGTTCTCCAATTCTTTATTTGTGACGTCTACCTTACCATTTGTTTGAGGGTGATAGGAAGTGGATGTGTTGTTCTTCATGTGGTGTTGCTTCATGATATCTTCAATAAAATTTGATGTAAATTGTGCTCCTTGATCAATGAATAACTCACATGGAAAACCAAACTTGTAGAATATGTTCTCCTTTAGAAATTCAACCACCTTTTGTCAGTTGTTTCTTTAACTGCCTTTGTTTCAACCCATTTTTTCAGGTAACTAGTGCACACAATGATATACTTATTTTGTCCTTATGGGGGATCAATAGGTCCAATGAAATCCATTCACCACTTATCAAATGGCTCTAAGGTCACTTTAGGTTGTAAGGGAATTTCATCCTTGGGTGTGGGTTTATCCATCCTTTGGCACTGATCACACCTAGTGGTATACCTTCTTGCATACTAATTTAAAGTGGGCCAATAATAAACTGATTGTAGAACTTTGAAGGTTGTCCTCTTAGAAGCAAAGTGGCCCCCACAGGGTCCATCATGGCATGCTAGGAGGATGTTAAATACCTCCACTTCCCTCACACATCTCCTCAATATCTGATATAGACCCAATCTGAAAATATTTCCCCCAATCCAAGTGAATGGGGAACTTTTCTTGAAAATATTTCTCTTCTCCTTGGAGGATAGATTAGGAGGGAACTTCCCAGGAACAAAGTAGCTGGCTATATCAGCAAACCAAGGAGAAAGCACTGATATGGAATAGTGATATTCATCTAGAATTTGATCATCCACCATTTCTACATTATCTGCAGGTAGGCTTAGTCTTGAAAAGAAATTTTCAACCACATTTTCTTTCCCTAGTTTGTCAATAATGGTCAAATCAAATTGCTACAATAATAACATTCTTCTAGTTATCCTAGCATTGAAATAAGGTTTATTCATTAAATACTTAATGGCTGCATGATAAATGTGAACAAATTTTTTATTGCCAATGATATAAAGCCTAAACTTTCTTAAAGAACCTACCATAGCCAAGAGTTCATTTTAAATGACTGTATACTTCAACTCATCTTTAGAAAGGTTCTTATTGCTGAAATATATAACATAAGGCAATTTGTCCTCCACTTGTCCTAAGGCTGCCCCTATAAATTTATCTGATGCATCTATGTGTATATGGAAATGTAATGCCTCTTTGGGACCCTAAGGATAGGTGCAATGGTCAAATTTTCTTTCAACACTTCAAGGGCCTCTTGATAGTTACTTGCCCAACAAAAGTTTGAATCTTTGGCCAACAATCCAAACAAAGGTGAATCCATCTTGCTAAAGTATTTAATGAACCTCTTATAATACCCAGCTAATCCCAAGAAGCTATTGACATCTTTTGTTTTTTAGGGATGGGGATCCTTTTAATGATGGCATTTTCTTTTGGGTCAACATGTATCCCCTCCTTGGATGCAAAATTGACAGGGAAAGTCCCTGCATACATAAAAAAATCACATTTCTCAGGACTCAATGATAGATTCATTTCAATACATTTATGTAAGACTATATGCAGATTAGACACATCTTCCTAGAATTCACATCCATAAGGAGTGAATTCACCCATGTAAACCTCAACAATGTCATGAACAAGTTCAATAAAGATACTTAAAAATTCCCTTTGGAAAGTAGCAAGGGCATTGCACAGACCGAATGGAAGGACCCTATAAGGAAAGGTACCCCAAGGAAATCTAAATGTGGTCTTATCTTGGTCTTCAGTGCTGATTTGGATTTGGTTGTATCCACTAAATCCATCTAGGAAGGAAGATAATTTCTTTCCTGCAAGGCCATCTAGGACTTGGTCAATAAGGGGAAAAGGAAAATGGTCTTTCATTGTAGCCTTGTTAAGTTCTGAGTAATCAACACAAATTCTCTACTTCCCATTTTTCTTGGAGACAAAAACAAGAGGTGACACCCACTCACTATCTGAAATGCGGTATATGAGCCTTGCATCTAGTAATTTCTATAGTTCTTCTTTCACAATGTCATTAAGGGTTGAGTTCATCCTTTTCTAGGGTTGTTGCATAGGCTTGCATCCCTCCTTGATGTAAATATGATGAGTACAGATTGAGGGATGCACTCCTCTAATTTCATTATAATCCCAAGAAAAAAAATTCATATCTTGCATCAAGGCACTGCATAATTGTTCTTCCTTCTCAACAGAAAGGGAGGGCTTGATCTTTAGAGTTTTGGATGGGTCAATCTCCACAATCTTGGTAGGTTCCATGTTAGAGTCAACATAGCACAATTCCTTCAAAGGACTACTCTAAGATTATTTCATCAATTCTTCAACTAGTATGGAAGTGGGAGGTTGGTTCTGTAAGATATGGTCAATAAGGTCATCTTCATCAAGTTTTCCCCCTCAATGTCTAGAGTGCAGACTGGGTAGAAGATTGTCTAATAAAATTATTCATCTCCACCCTCCTTTAACCATAAGGGTAAGTCATGTTCAATAGAAGGTTGAGCAAGAGGATACAACACAAGTTGTTTGGAGAAATGGTCGTTCTTAATAGTCATGTTCCCAACCCTGCAACTAATGTAGACATCAGTAGTGGCCAACCAAGGTCTTCCTAGAATGAGAGGATAGCCATTAAACTTGGTTTTGGATTGGAGTACCAAGAAACTAGTGGGGTACACCTAGGAGTCAATGGAGACCATCACATCCTTAATAACTACCTCAAGAGCTACTGTGGACCTATACGCATGTTGCAACAATGTGGAGTTCTTCTTTAAATCCCCTTGGAGGTTGAGCTTTACCATGGTTTCTCGGGTCATTACATTGATTGCAGGCCCAAGATTAATCAAGGTATTAGGGACCAAAATTCCATTGATGTGCACATACACTACTAGACTACCATGATCCAAGTACTTTTGGGATATTACTCTTGCCACCATTAGACTAGATAGTTGTCTAACAACATTGATTGTGGGAGTCTCTCTTCTTCTTCTCCCAGGCCTTTTGAAACATTCCTCATTGATAATATTGTTTTAAATGGGAACATCTTTTATGGCATGGAGGAGGGGTACCTTGACACACAAATTATTCAACTTTACTAGAAGTTCAACCTGAGTTTCTAGGTTGTTCTATTTAGGGTGGGCAACCTTTCAGGATAAGGAGGTACATTGATTTGAGGGGCACTCTACTCCTTCTCATCTTAAACCTCTTCAAGTGGAGAATGTGGCTGATTATATGGGAGAACTCTCCCTAACTAAAGGTTTATCTCTTGGATTTCCACAACATAAGCATGACTGGATGTCTCCCCACTATAGACCTGTTGTGCCTTCTTATTATTTGGGTTTAAATTTGGTTGAGTAGGAATTTGAGGTTGTTTAGGTGGAGTATGGTGAGGGAGTTGTGTTTGAGGTGAAGGTGAAGGAAGAAAATTAGGAGGTTGATTGGTTTGAGGCCTTCACCCTGGTGAGGGGTTTATCCATTGGGAAGGTTGGGGTGGGTATGGCTTAAAAGGAGTGTTGATATGCTAAGGAGGATATTAAAGAGTATAGGACCAAGGAGGAGGTGTGGACCATGATGGATGAGTGGAAGGATACCAAGGCTAGAACGATGCATTTTGATTTGGATTTTAGTGAGGATATTGTGCACCTTGCATGCCTTGTTGATATGGCCAAGGACCTCAGGATATCCATTGGTTAATGAAGAATAAATTCTTGGACCCACCTTCTACCCCTCCTTCATATACAACCTTTAGACCTAGCAAAGAAGGGCATTTATTTGTTGCATGATTCTCCTCATAGACTAAGCAGAATTCTATGACATTCAATGGTCACTCATTCCTAGCATGTTTCTCAGTGCATTTAGGGAAAAAGACAGCCAATTCCCTCTCTAATTCCTCTTTCTTTCTTTTGATTTGCATAGTATCCATCTGCAAGGAAAAGGTATGTCACATTTAACTCTTAAAATATTCCAACTTACTTCCTATCTCATGCTTGATGGTTGTTGTGGAGGGAGAGGAAATAGCGAAGCTTTGGCTAGACCTACCCTTCTTCCTAGCAACCCTAAAGTAATTCTTGAATATAATTCTGATGTCATCATAAGGCAATTGGTAGATATCTCTTCTAGATATCATGTTGAGGGTTTCCATTACATGTTCACTGATCCCTCGGAGAATAACTAACTTGAGTGACTCGAGATCAAGGGTACAGTTCGCCCTCCTATAATTGAGTTGAAACCTTTCCTCATAGTCCTCTAAAGATTCATCAGGACCAGGGCTTATCCTAAAAATTTCATCCTTTGTTTCTTTGGACCTACAATAATCTTGATATTTTTCATTCAAGGTTTGTTGCATTTGGGACTAGGTATTGATGTTTCCTCCATGTAGACTCATAAACTAGGGCAAGGTTGCATCTTTAAGGGTAGAAGGAAACAACTTCAGCTTCTACTCATCAAAGGCATAGTCATAGGTCCTAAAAACAACAAAAAGCTCAAACATGAAGGTGTCAAGATCTTTAGAGGTTAAGCCATGTAAATGTCGAAGGGAAGTAGGGCTTTTTTTTTCATTATGGCCTCTCCATTGGTTTCTCCAATAGGGAAAAGCTCATTGTTCTTGTTTTCAACCATATTTTGGGTAGGTGAGGTAGGTTCTTCTTCTCATATAGGTTCTTCCAAAAATTTAGGTGGCTCTCCCAAAGGGTTTTCCAACCTCCCTATAGTTAGAGAGGTAAGTTCACATTCACCAAAGAAGAATGAAGGTTGACTTCTTGAGGCGGTAGGGGTTTTTGGTAAGAATTTCCCTTGGCTATCCCTACTCCTATGAGGCATGAAAGAACTAGCTTTATTGTTTTTTATTTTTATTTTTCAAGAGTTTTCAAAGCAATAAGGCTAATGAAAAAGAAAAAGAAGAAACAATTCTTAAGAAGAAACAGAACCTACTTAGACACCTCATCAGAAACGGTGCTAAAAAGTGATGAGCCTTAGTATTGCACTAAGAATGTTCCAACTCCCAAAGGCTTCTCAACTCAAATGATCAACCCAGGGTTTGTACAAACTTAGAGGTGACAATGTTATATGCACTATAGGTTAGGTTCTACTCATGTCAATCATATTCATGAAATCAAATCAAGGTATTCAGATACCATCCCTCCAACTAATTGTATGGAAAACCTCTTATGAAAGCATAAATGAATATGATTTTGCTGCCAACGTGAAAATGCCAATCATCAAATGTAAATGCTAATTGAAGTTGCATAAGAAAAAAGACTAATCTATTTTCAAAAATAACTCATGCCACTCTACTTGCATAATTGATTCAAATCAATAACCTACCTTTCATGCATCATTTATCTACTCACACTTGCTTAAGTTCAGAAATCACATCTTTAACATGCCTATGAAGAAAAAAATGCTAAATCTAACTTTGTTTTGCTATCTGATGTTTGCAATGATGGAAGGATGAGGTTGAAGTGGTCCTAGGGTCTTCCCTAATTATAAAATCACATCGTGAGGGCTATTATTCAACTTAACTACTCCAAAGTCCAAGTTTGGATCAAAACTTGTTGAAGAAATCAATGCTACAGGGCTGCTACAGGAGGTCCTATATTACTACAAAAGGCCCTGTTTTGCTATAGGAGGGGATCTGAGAGCATTTTAAGGATGGAAATGGTATCTTATGTATGAAGGAAAGTGGATTTGGTTAGGAGGTAATAATTGAAGGTTGTGGGATCCCCTTGGCCAAGCTTAGCACCCCTCGGAAGTCTATCTTGCACCAAAGTTGATGCCCGTGGTGCCTCTTATTTTCCTTAACAAAGTGATTGTGAAAATAGAGGTTGGAAGCAGCATGATATTCCTAAGAGGGGGATGGATAAGTCCAGGTGAATGTGGGAAAGTATGCCCACCTCTGCAAAACAACACAATCCTTGTAGCTAGCCAAATACATGCATAAAATGATCAATAACCCAGTGAAATAATTAACATGGAAAACATGAGTTGAATTTGACTAAAATCTGTTTTATCCACAACACTACTTTGATAACTAAAAAAATGACACTAAATCCTAAGTTGAAGATGATAATAATGCAAAAGGATCACAACTAACATCTATCCATTTCCAAGAAATCATAAATAAATATTTTTGGATTGTTATTGAATATCTTTCCAATCACTCTTCCCACAAGAGAGGTGATAGGAAAGCCTGCAATTACAATTTTTATGACATAATATATAATGAAACAAGAGAAGGATTGCAATGATTTGAACTAATAACAATAAGGAAAATATAAGAGAGGGACTAAAGCCTCTAGGTTGGGCCCAAACCCAAGCATTTCAACCCTCTAAAACTAACTCAGATGCAGATCAATGGTAAGATTATCATTAGCATAGAATAATAGTATCATACATCATATGAAAGTTAAAAATAATAATTTCAATCAATAGGCTCAATAGCTACTCTTAGTTGCAACAAAAATTTGAATCCTAATGAACTTTTTAGTAGGTTTACTTAGACAAAAATGATTGATGGGAAACTTCCTTGAAAGGAGGAATGCTCCCCTTCAAAATATCGAGATTTGTGGATATTGTTTCCTTTGTCCTTGTCATTCACTTGGAGTTCCTTGGCCGCTAGTGACTTCGAGCTGTTGGAGAGGATTTGATTATCTCAAGCTAAGGTAGGGAGTTAATGAGGTGGAAAGACTCCCTCTATTCTCTCTAGGTGTCTCCATTAAGCCCCTGCATGGTAAATATCTCCAAAAATTCTTCTTTGACCTGCATATTAATCACATTGGGACATACACTATGAAAAACACCTTTTAGTCTTCCTACTAAGCATATTATGGCTAAAAATGCAAATTAATGTGAGAAACTGAAAGTTTTAAGGGTTGTAGGATAGCACAATGAACTCCAAAATATACCTATTGATGGGACCCATCATCTACCACATTATTTGTGGTTATATGATGTAATTTTTGAAAGGAAAGGACAAAATGTAACGTGTGGATGTCTAAGAGCCATATGTGGAATATGAAACATCACATAGTTATATATGGACAAAAAAGTCTTTAGGAAAAGTCTAAAAGTAATATAGCAGTCCAAAGGTCACATTAGAAGTCTAAGAGTCATGAGGGAAACTCAAGGGCCATGGGGATATGAAAGATCATTCCTCTTGTTATAAATACACTCTCATAACTCAAGCAAAGGGATTTTGGAGGCTTAGCCTTTGGAGAGCTAGCCTTGGCTTCTCTATCTTAGCATAGAATAGAAGATCATTCCTTGGAGAAGCAAGAAGTGACTTAATGTTCCACTATTAGAGCTAGTGTCCTGCCATTGTAACTGTGTACTTGGATCATTCACATAATAACCTGAAGTTCATTGAGCCAACACACTTTCATGTTTATGTTCTAGATATTCTAAGACTATTCTTTGAATGTTTACAATATATGATGTTCTCATTTGTACTAAAGAAATTGAATTATTTCAATGGATTTGGTGCTTATCTTGTTGAATATGTGTTGTATTTTCTTTAATGCTCACTGTATCTATGTGAACTATTTCGCTACATAAGTAACTAACATTTTCCTTTCTCTCATGTGTTTCTCTCGAGATGCTACTATTACTCTCCTTCTAGGGCCTCACTTTTATTTCCCTCTCGTGAGTGTCTCTATTTACACATTGTGATTGATGTTTCATAGTGTCAACTTGTTGATTCCAAAGGTTATGTTCATACTGTTAGGCCCCTATACTACTAGTGCAACCCCTAATTGTTATTAGTACAACCCACTTATTATATTGATGTACCCATGTAGTGCCCATGTTGTTACTATTGTGCCCCATAGAAGCCCACTATTGTTATTATTGTGCCCCTACATTATATTTTATGTAGGCTTTGATTATGTTATGACCCTTAGACTCCTATATATAGAGAGAGAGGTCTTTTCTTTGTATCATCCAAGAATTGTTCATTTAATGTAATTTAAAGAGGTTTCCCCCTCGAAGAGGTTGAATTCTAAGGCATTGATCTATATTTTCTATCTTTTCTTGAGCTAGTTTCATAACATTTGGTATCAGAGCTTTGGATTCTAGGGTTTCGTTGCTCCAAACAGGTCATCGTGGAATTTTCGCTATAACTTTTTTTCTGCGACATTTCAGCAGTTGAAAAAAAAAACCCATTTGAGAAGAAATTTCACTAAATCTCGGGTCCAAATTTTAGAGCTTTTTACGCTATATTTGCGGAGATATGATCTGAGGAAGCGGGGATTTTTGCGGACTCCTGAATTACATTCCAAACAGGCGACCTGGTGAAAATCATCATAATTGTTTCTCTGAGCATTGGATTTAAATTTCGTAAGCAGTTGTAGAAAGAGGACGGACTGTAGTTTCTTCTATATATTTTGCAGAGCTAAAGGTCGAAACAGTGACTCGTGGCACATCGTACAAGTTCGCTCTACTGAATTAGTCTATAATTAGGTCACTATGGGAGATTTGGCATAACTCTTCATTGGAGAATCCAATTGGGGTTAGACTAGTGGCATTGGAAAGAGGACACATAGGACTACTACAGGTCGTAGTTTCAGAACTTCAAGATCTGAAAGTATAGAGTTACAGTCATTTCAAGATCGAGCTTCTAAAATCAAGAAAAAGCAAGATGAGGAAGTTTGATGGCAAGGATCCGGTAAATTGGATACGTCAGATGGAGCAATATTTTGATCTACATGGTGTACCACTGTTACAAAAGGTATGTATTTCATCTTCATTTTTAGAACCAGATCAACTTTTATGGTATAAATGGCTTTGTTCTCATAAACAACTTGTTACGTGGTCAATTTTCATGGAGGAAATGATATCACATTATGAGGACACAAAGAGAAACACCTTCTTTAGAGCAACATCACAACAATTGGAAAGAGTAAAAGGGCTTTGTGACATAGTGGAAAGCAAAATTATGGAAACCAGGA
>APFE030145098.1:379135-440001 GCA_000404065.3 Pinus taeda | reverse complement strand
CTTTTATAGGAGAAGGGAGAAGAGATATTCATCGTATGTAGACACGTTCTGAATTTTGGTAATGTCTCATAATAGCCGTTGCCTTGGATAGAAAAGCCGAAACCCGGATGCTTTTGTGGGCTTTTTCCTTCAGGGAACTGAGTGAGTCGCAAGGGAAAAAGCATTCTAGCATGCGCTGGCCAAAAATCATGCCTAATTTGTGTGGCGCGGGCCGTGCTCTGGGACAGAGCGCTTATGGGCGCGCCCTCTTTGTAAGGACTGAGCCATTGGCGCGGGGTAATACACTGTGGTCCCGCGCTAATGGGAAAAAGGCATTTTCCAAGGCTAATCTTCAGAAGGTGTCTTCAGGGTTATTGAACTTCATACTCAGGAGGCCTCAATGCAAGTGTTTTCAAGTTATGTCACTGGTCACAGGTCCGTAAATGTGTCCTCCAATGTGTGACAGTCGGGGTGCGACAAGGACGGTGGCCAACGGTGACAAATTACTGCGTAACACTATGGTTTGAGTGATTTATTGATAAAGGAATATTCATAAATGTGAGATTTATTGTTGTTGTTTCAAAGCCACCAAACCGATCTATTGTCAAGACATGAGATAGATGAATAGATGAGGTTAAAAACTAATAGTAAATGTCAAGTTCTGCAACTCTTCTTATGATTTTGACCCTTAGGTTTTCAAATGAATGAACCTCATTTTAGATTCCCCTTCCATATCGAGCTAAAATCACACTTTTCAATATTTTGTTGTTGGCATTATTTATTGATAATCGAACATCCACCAATGTGAGCGTTGGCTTGATGGGGCCTAACCCAGGTTCAGAAGTGTTTTAGCCAAACATATCCCACACTACCGGCCCTTTCGGCAACAATATGTGGAGCGTAGATTGAAGTCTCACCCGAGGTGGTATGGGAGGGTGCTAGAACCAAGTTTTTGCACCCTAGGGATGTCTTGATGAGGACTGGAAGGGTCGCGAGCCGATCTGCGCACTCGCGCTACTCTACACAACTGTCTGGCCTTCGCCTAGCTCAATGACGAGGTACTTCTTAGATTCTTATCATTAAAGTGTTTATTATAGCTCAGGTCTAATTCTTAAGGTCTTTGATCAAGTATTCAATAGTTATAACCAGCGCGCACAACCATAAATCTTTCAGATATGTATAAACTCGGAACATAAGCAAAACATATAGATCTGCGACCAAATGCACAATAATTCATAAACACTTATCTTTATTAATCTTCTGTTCAGTACAATCAGTTCCACCTTGCGCACTTAGCTATAGAAGTCCACGCACACAACTGCAGACTCTACCAAGCCTCTACGCACACAGCCTCAGAGCCTTCTCTAACTAATAGCACCCACGACTCAGACTTACAGACTCAGAGCGAATATTGCATTCACAAATCCATAATACACCAGATCTTCATCAAAAGCTACCTTCTACCCTTAGAGCCTTGCTCTATTTATACCTTCCCATGGTCCGTGGACCATGGGCTGGCTAAATTGCTTTCTATTATTTTACATTATTTTTGGGTGGATAGCCCTTTGACTTGACCCATTACAATTCGCGCTTCACACACTTCGTGGAGCCTTTACCATACTATTACCCAAAATTGTGGGCTTTAAGCCCCAAAACCATTACGTGGGGGATCCGCTGCCCAACAGTGAGGTTTATTGTTGACATTTCAAAGCCACTAGTTGGGCCCATTGTCAACATATGAGAATGATAAAGAGAAGAGGTTAAAATTAATAGTATATGTCAAGATTCACTACTCTTCTTATGATTTTGATCCTTAGGTTTTTAGGTGAACAAACCTCATTTTGTTGTAGTTTTCAAACTTGTGTGGTTGGAGTTATTTATTGGTAAATGAATATCCACATATGTGATATTTATTGTTGATGTTATAGACCCACCAATTGGGTCCATTGTTAGGACACTAGAAAGATGAAGAGTAGAGGATAAAAATCAATATTAGATGTTAAGGTACTTCATTGTTCTTATGATTTTGATACTTTAGTTTTTAGGTGAAGGAAACACATTGCATATGCCCCTTCCATATTGAGCCAAAATTATAGATTTTAATATTTTTTGGTTGTATTTATTTATTGGTGAGGGAAGATCCATAGAAGTGATATTTATTATCAATGTTTTAGATACACCAACTAGGCCCATTGTCAAGACATGATGAAGATGAAGTGCAAAGGTTAAAAATTAATAGGAGATGTCAATGTTTTCCACTCTTCCTATGACTATGATCCTTAGTTTTTCAAGTGAACAAACCTCATTGTGGATTCCATTTCCATAGTCAGTTGAAATTTCAATTTTCAAGCTTATGTGGTTGGAGTTATTTATTGATAGAAGAAGAGCCACAAATGTGAGATTTGGTGTCAACGTTTCAAAACCACAAAGTAGGTCCATTACTAATACATGCAAAAGACGAAGAGAATAATTTAAAAATTAGTAGTAGATGTCAAGGTCTATCATTCTTCTTATGAATTAATCCTCGGGTTTTTGATGCACGGCAGGCCTGCTTCACCCTGCAAAACCAGGATATTTTAAAATCTGTGCGTATCAGCCTATGGATTCATCACAACCGCCTAACAAAATTCACACTAGGCAATGAGACGCATGCACCTTTTCATTAACAATGCACCTTGGTTATTTTAAACAAGCTGGACATGGTTAAACAAAATCTATATGAAATTCTCCACTCATTGACTTAATTATCACCCTGTGGCCTTGCGATCACACAACAAGCAAAACTTGAAATTTGTTTTTAATACCTCTTCAAACAATTATCCAGCTAAGGCACATTGGATAGACTTCCCTATTAAGAAAAATCAAATAATATAAAGAGCTCATTCCTAGTCTCATGTCACAGATTCTCCTCCTTTTCTTCCAGAACAGACTGTCTTGAACTAAGCAAAACTCCACCGATTTTATTATCGAGGACTAAAGCCAAGCCAGCATCACGGCTGCCTCATAAATCTAAACAATAGAGCTTTTTATGACAAAGTCGACCCTCAACAGTGCCTCTGCAAATTCACAGTTTTCCAAAAGAATTTAAACTCAGCCTCCTTTAGTGACACAAGCATGCGTGTCCTGTTCTTCTAATTGTATATCATGAAGAGATCGGAATACCACATTGAAATAAGATAGATAATCGAATATATGGGTCCAACATTCCGACTCGGAATAGACGTTATTGAATGGTTTACAGAGGTACTTCTTGATGCACTAATGTTTAGCTCTTCACCACTAAATGTGTATGTCAGAACAGTCTTCAATCGTTTCTTTAAAATCCCGAAGGCAACACTTTGCTGAGGAGTAACATCAAAAAGCCATAATTTAATCACATCAACCACCGATCAGGCGTGTCTCATCATTCACTCGTCAGGCGTCTCTCGCATAATACGCACACTTTATTCACCGACCATGGATGTCGTCATTACAATACGCAACCTTACAAGGTGCTTCAAACCAGCATTATAATTCTTGCTGTCAAGTCGTAATATCCCTGCACCCGTCTTAATTCGATGGTATCTTCCCTAAATCGAAAGGGCACTAGCACCATTAGAGTTTATAGTATTTTCCATAGACATTTGAACACTAAACTTTGTGGGATGTGCAGTTGAATGGTTCTGTAAGTGTAAATTCCTCCATGTCTGTCGGATACCCTATGTCTGCGCAACATTATTTCTTAAGTTCCCTACACATTCATTGATCTTAAAGCAGCATTATTCATGAAAATTCTCAATGCGATCCACAACATCACATTGAGAAATCTACCGGAAAACAGTGGAAGTCCACAGCATCACACTCTCACCCGTCTACCCTTCTGATTTTATAACAATGAAATTAGAGTGGCGCATCAATATATTTTCACAATGAAAATAAACGAACCCAAAAACGAATCAAATGCATACAGGCAACATCAAGAAGAGAAATAAGAAGGCGACCCAAGCCTTTCAACACACAGTGAATGAAATTATAAAATACATGCATCCAATTTAATATGAATCATTCAAAAAATGTTGAGAGGAAAAATGTAATCATTATTCTGGCATCGCTCCTCTCCCTCCCTCCCTGAGAGCTTCGCTTGCCTCTTTATTTTTCATTAAAGGATAGGCCTTCTCGGTCCTTATCCGATACAAAAGCAGGCTTTTTCTTTTTTTACATAACGATTTAAAGCTTGAATCTTTATTCTCCACCATTATCCTAATTTTAACTGAAAAAACATAGAATTTTATCCCAGATTTGTCTACTAAACTATTTCTCCCATATTATTTTTCTAAATAAATGAATATTTACATAATCCTTACTTTCCTATTTTATTAAAAATAACAAAATATTTAAAATTATTACACTCCCCTTTTTATTCCATATTTACAAATGAAGAAGGTATTGATGCTCCTGCATCATACACCCAACCTTAAAATTAATCATGATCCCCTGATCATGTGTTCGGATCTATGTATGCCTAGATCCCACACTTTGTTCTGCAAGTCATCATGTGCTATTGTTCTCTGTCTTCCTCCAGGTTTCCACACTTTATGCTGCATCGCTCCACTGGCTGCACCCTTGCAATCTTATGTTGTCTTCCTTTCGCTACTTCTCCTTTGTTTCACTACCACTGGTCTCTTCCAGGATTTTTTCACCATCATCCGCCTCATCACTTCAATTTCTCTGTCTAACATATTTTCTCCTGCATCTTCAATAAAACCTGTACTCACAAAACAATTGTTAGAATAAAACCCATAAGGCTTCAGTGCCTTGTACTCCTTTGCCAGCATTTCAATACACTGTTCTGAATCCTCCTCCACTATCAGCACATCAGTATGCTGATCCAAACTTTCCAACGAATCCTCTGAAGAACTGTCAATCAGTCTGTCTTTTCCCTCTTGTTAACTGCACTGAACTCTTTCTTCTGCAATCTCCCTGTCATACTGTGGATTCTCCAACAAATATTCTAATAATGCAATTTCTCTGTAGCATCGCTGAAGCATATCATCATCACCTGCATTCATACATAAACTTTCAGTTTGCACAAAATGTTCAACAATATCAGCTGTTACTTCCCTTATCTGTGCTTCAGACTAATTCTCTTCCTCAACATCCACAAGAACTTCCTCTTGTGCTGTAACAGTTTCACAAGATTGCACATCCTTCTCAACACCTGTAATCACGTCACAATTGTCACCTATACAAACACAAGAGTTCACATTATCCAGCTCATCTGGATCTGCCCAATAATTCAAGAAATCATCAATGATCTTCTCCTCTGTTTCATCAATGGAAACTTCCTCTGCACCTGCAAACATACACAACTCATCAGTTTTAAAACTGCAAGACTTTTTAGTATTGACTGCTTTCTTCAGCACTTCCCTTTGATCAGATCTACATGTGGAATCTTCAAATTTCATCTCTGGCACAAGAAATCTAAGTCCCTTTTTCAACAAGGCAATCAGAATTTGTCTCAACCTCCTCTGCAATTGTAGCCAAATCACTCTCTTTCCTGTCAGTGGAAAGATCCATTTTCCTTTCCGATTTTCATGTTCTTGCAGCCATTCTTCCAGTACCTGCAATTGTACATTTATTACTGCAATCTCTCTTTCTCGAACTTATGCAGTCATCTCATCTCTATGGAATTTCTCTGAACCTCTTCCTCTGCCTCCTTTTCCTCTAGAAAAACTCCTTCTGCCTCTGGCAGACTGCTTCCTCATGAGTTTCTCACTCACCATGAGTTTTACTAGCCTCTGCAACAACAATTTCTCTTGTTTCCACTTACCTCACCAATCCTTCCCTTTGGATCTGGTCTTTTGGTAAGTACTTGGTTCACTGCCTCTGGAACCTCTTGAGCACTCCTCTACTCTCTCTAGGCTATCCCTTCAACTCATTTTTCTCTTCAGGACACTGCACTTGTCCTCCTTATCTAGCCTTCAGCTGAATTCCAGGTTCACTGCCACCTTCTCTACAACCATAAACTTAAATCATAAATTTCAGATCAAAAAATCATCTCACCTTTAAGATCTTGCAGGATCTTGTCCTCCCTTCATTTATGCAATCCTGTTCACTTGTGTAGTTTGCATATCAGATTTAAAAATAATTCATCACACTTCAGTTCTAAAAAAAAAACAAACATCTTCAACTGAGCATTCTAGCTCTGATACCACCTAATGCAGGGCAGGCCTGCTTCACCCTGCAAAACCAGGATCTTTTAAAATCTGTGCGTATCAGCCTAGGGATTCATCACAACCGCCTAACAAACTTCACACTAGGCAATGAGACTCATGCACTTTTTCATTAACAATGCGCCTTGGTTATTTTAAACAAGATGGACATGGTTAAACAAAATCTATATGAAATTCTCCACTCATTGACTTAATTATCACCCTGTGGCCTTGCGATCACACAACAAGCAAAACTTGAAATTTGTTTTTAATACCTCTTCAAACAGTTATCCAGCTAAGGCACATTGGATACACTTCCCTATTAAGAAAAATCAAATAATATAAAGAGCTCATTCCTAGTCTCATGTCACAGATTCTCCTCCTTTTCTTCCAGAACAGACTATCTTGAACTAAGCAAAACTCCGCCGATTTTATTATCCAGGACTAAAGCGAAGCCAGCATCACGGCCACCTCATAAATTTGAACAATAGATGTTTTATGACAAAGACGACCCTCAACAGTGCCTCTACAAATTCACAGTTTGCCAAAAGAATTTAAACTCGGCCTCCTTTAGCGACACAAGCATGCGTGTCCTGTTCTTCTAATTGTATATCATGAAGAGATTGAAATACCACATTGAAATAAGACAGATAATCGAATATATGGGTCCAGCATTCCGACTCGGAATAGACGTTACTGAATGCTTTACAGAAGTACTTCTTAATGCGCTGATGTTTAGCTCTTCACCACTAAATGTGTATGTCAGAACAATCTTCAGTCGTTTCTTTAAAATCTTGAAGGCAACACTTTGCTGAGGAGCAACATCAAAAAGCCATAATTTAATCACATCAACCACCGAGCAGGCGTGTCTCATCATTCACTCATCAGGCGTCTCTCGCATAATACGCACACTTTATTCGCCGACCATGCATGTCTTCATTACAATACGCAACCTTACAAGGCGCTTCAAACCAACATTATAATTCTTGCTATCAAGTCGTAATATCCCTGCACTCGCCTTAATTTGATGGTCTCTTCCCTAAATCGAAAGGGCACTAGCACCATTAGAGTTTATGCTGTTTTCCATAGACATTTGAACGCTAAACTTTGTGGGATGTGCAGTTGAATGGTTCTGTAAGTGTAAATGCCTCCATGTCTGTCGGATACCCTACGTCTGCGCGACATTATTTCTTAAGTTCCCTGCACATTCATTGATCTTAAAGCAGCATTATTCATGAAAATGCTCAATGCGATCCACAACATCGCATTGAGAAAGCTACCGGAAAACAGTGGAAGTCCACAGCATCACACTCTCACCCGTCTACCCTTCTGATTTTATAACAATGAAATTAGAGTGGCGCATCAATATATTTTCACAATGAAAATAAACGAACCCAAAAACGAATCAAATGCATACAGGCAACATCAAGCAGAGAAATAAGAAGGTGACCCAAGCCTTTCAACACACAGTGAATGAAATTATAAAATACATGCATCCAGTTTAATATCAATCATTCAAAAAATGCTGAGAGGAAAAATGTAATCATAATTATTCTGGCATCGCTCCTCTCTCTCCCTCCCTGAGAGCTTCGCTTGCCTCTTTATTTTTCATTAAAGGATAGGCCTTCTCGGTCCTTATCCGATACAAAAGTAGGCTTTTTCTTTTTTTACATAACAATTTACAGCTTGAAGCTTTATTCTCCACCGTTATCCTAATTTTAACTGAAAAAACATAGAAATCTATCCCATATTTTTCTCCTAAACTATTTCTCCCATATTCTTTTTCTAAATAAATGAATATTTACATAATCCTTACTTTCCTATTTTATTAAAAATAACAAAATATTTAAAATTATCACACCCCCCTTTTTATTCCATATTTACAAATGAAGAAGGTATTGATGCTCCTGCATCAATTTTCAAATGAACAAACCTCACTTCAAATGCCCCTTCCATATTGGGTTGATATTGCATTTTTCAAGATTTTGTGGTTGTTTCTATTTATTAATTAAGGAAGATTCATATATGTGAGATTTATTTTCAATGTTCCCTAACCACCAACTGGGTCCATCATCAAGACATGAGAAAGATGAAGAGGAGGTTAAAATTTAATAGTATATGTAAAAGTATTTTTCTCTTCCTATGATTTTGATCCTCAAATTGTGAAGTGAATGAACGTCACGATGGATGCCCCTTCCATATCGGGCCAAAATTGTAGTTTTCAATTTTTTGTGGTTTAAGTTATTAATTGATAAAAGAATGTCAACATATTTGATATTTACTGTCGACATTTTGGAGCCACCAGTCAGGTCCATTGTCAAGGCATGAGAAAGATAAAGAGAAGAAGTTATAAATTAATAGTAGATTTCAAGGTCTTCTGAACTTCTAGTTATTTTGATCCTTAGGTTTTCAATTGAATGAACCTTAATGTGGATGCTCCTTCCATATTGGGCCAAATTGCAATTTTCTAGCTTCCATGTTTGGATTCATTTATTGATAAAGGAAAATCCACATATGTGAGATTTATTGTCGATATTTTGAAACCACCAATCGAGGCTATTTTCAAGACATGAGAAAAATGAAAAGTAGAGATTTAAATTGTTATTGAAACCACCAATGACTATTTTCAAGACATGAGAAAAATGAAAAGTAGAGATTTAAATTGTTATTTTATTTCCGTATTAATATATAAAAATGCAATTTATTTATTTATTTATAAAATTGAAATTTGATTATTTATAAGATTAAAAACAATTAGTTTTAAAATGAAAAGATTATATAATTATTGATTTTAATTTATAGTCATAATTATAATTAAATGTATTGATACTTTAATTAGTTTTTTTTTAATTAATTAAAACATTAAAATTAATATTAATATTAATTATATAAATGGATTTTATCATTTTAATTAGATAGTTTATTTTTCTTCAATTTGAGACATTTCTCTTTAAAATGTTCTTTAATTCCCATTTAATTATTGATATGCGAGCATTCAAAATTTGTTGGGCTTTTATTTGTATTATAATTATGCCTTAAAATGTTATTTGTGATTCTCTTCAATATTGATATGGAAACATTAAAATTTTATTAGGTTTTAAGTTGGATTACAACCAACATAGATCTATATTAATTCTATATCTACCAAGTATCGAGAGGGATCAAATCTCTCAAATTGCAAACCTCTTCTTGAGTGTAAAACATGACGAAAGGTTCATAGCTCGAGATATTTTATTTCTATTCACCCTTGATAGATCCCGAGTTAAAATAAATTATAATTTTTTCTTTTCATGTGATATACATAGCACTAATGATATAGATAAATACAAAATTTTGTTTTTAGTTAGAATAGGCTTCCCCTCCCTAGAATGTATGTAGTTATAGTTCTCTTCTTATTCAATTTAGTGTGTCATCTACTTCTTGGTTGGTATCTTCATCTACCATATATGGTGGGCTAGATTTTCTTTCACAATCAAGAACAACAATATTCCTCCCTATATCTCTTTTGTCTAAATCCTGCATATGATGAAGGAACATGATATCATTATTAAGACAAAAAATGCGTAGGATCCCATTCATGCTCCATATTGACAAGACTTTCCCTTGGGGAATTTATAAAATTGCATGCTAGGGAGATCCTCCTTATTGTGGTATTGGCATGGTTGTCTTCTTATCTCATAATAACATTGTAAGAGTTGGCTACACTCATCGTGTAGTCACGAGCAGTAAGGTTGAGTTCTTTGGGTTGTGGACGATCCTTGAGGTAGATAAAATGAAAGGGAAAAAGAGGCTCCAGGTGTTTAGTGACACTCATGGTCATTAAATGGGCAAACAAATAGATTAAGGTAGAAATTAAGGTAGAAAATATTCACCTCTTTGAGCTACTATAAACTATAGAGAAATCCATTCAATTATTTGACTCGATCTCCTACACTCACATTTATTGGGAAATTAATGATAAAGTTTAATGCCTATAAAAAGAGGCCCTCGAACTACATCCATGTACCCTACAACATTCGAGAGAGACCATTAATGGTGAATATTTTGGAGCCATGGATATGGACTTGTAAATTGTATATTCTAATTATATGGTTTAATAGATTTCTAGAAATTTGATGTAATGCAGTTTTTTTTGGAGAAGCATCATCAAAATAAAGTTTTTGGGTTCTAAAAAAGCAAAAAAATATATATATAGAGACAATATAGAAAGAAGGTATGAGAGAGTGCATTTTATCAGAACATGTATATTTCTGCCTTGATATCTATTTATATATATATAATTTAGGAAAAAATGTTTATGGTAAATATTGAATTTTTATATATTTATTAATTATATTTAAATTTGAAATTATTAAATATAATATTACAAACAAACCATTATTATTTAATATTATATATATATATATTTACAAATATGAAACATATATTTTAATTATATATATATATATATAATATATAATATATATATATTATATATAATTTTAATGAAGATTGGTATGTTTTCAATTATATGTTTTCAAAATATATCATTTTTGCTCAAATAAATAATTATTTAAAAAAATGTTTTCTTTTTTATGATTTTATTAATAAAAATATAACAAATTGAATTGAATTGATTTATTATTTGTATTATTTTTTTAATTGAGTTACCTTATTATTATTATTTGATCAAATCCTTTACTTTAGTAATATATCTTTCATATTTTGAGTTTAGTTGACATATAGATGTTTACACTCATTTATGGACATTGCAACATCTTTGTCATATTGAGCTGATATTTAAATGTTTACACTCATTTACTCACACAACAACATCTCCCCATATTGAACTCCAGCGTACCTCTCAATACAATTATGCTTTGAAATATTATTTGTAGTTCTCTTCAAAAATATATATTATTACAATATTTATTAGTTTATTAATTAAACTTTATTTAAATATTGTTTATAATTTTTTTTAAATTACAATAAATTTTTATAAATTAAAAATTGAATTGATGGATAATTTTTTATATTAATTTTGTTTTATCAAATTGATAATCATAGTTATCTAATGTGTTTTTTCCTAATCTTATATCATCACTATTTCATATACCTTTTATTCAATATGTTAAACTAAGCCAAGAACAAATATTGGGATTCTATTTGCTCATCATTCAACATAGTTACAATAGGGTCACACAATCCTCTACTAGGTTTTCCTCTTTGGAAGTTGGTTTTGGGTTTCAACCAAGTGTGACCTATGAAATTCCATTGGCTATCACCCCTTGTGGTTTTTCACATTAACAACAAGAAAAATTAGCACAATGTTTTATACAATCCATATCTTAGTGCCATACTAAGGTAAGTATTGCTTTGAAAGATGCCTAGGATCATGCCAAACAAAGGCACGTCAAACATCACACACCCTTGTAATTTCAACCAGGAGATCATGCATGGATCTTGTTGGACAAACAACACTTCAAGGGCCAATGCCATAAGCCACATCCTCTATGATATGATCCCTATATTATTCTAGATCACATGAGAAAATCCATATCACTTGGATTTTCCTTCCGAGTTAGGCATCCACGATGTGATAAATATTAACAATCTGAAACTCTTCGAGTCACCTCACCTTGAGGAATCAATCATAGTTCAACATTATGTGGATAATAATCCTGATTTTGAGCATCCCCTACTGAAGGATGTGATTCTCGATTCCAAGATGAGGATATCTCGCGAGCAGATATGCATATCCTACATTGTAGTTGGGAAGGGACACATACCGACATAGTCAAAATGGATAACTACATAGACACTTCACCATAATTTTTCTCGTTTGGTGGCAGAAGAAGGGACACTTCCAGCTCTAAATAGGAGGAATTGAGCGACCAAGAAATATGTACCCTTTTGAGGCAACTCATAATAAGGAAGGAAACATCTAACAATGTATTTGATGTTTCTAAAATATATATTTGTTTTTTCTTGTGCAAATTAGTTCAAAATCCTAAAAAAAAAAAAGCAATATCTAATAATATTGTGTTGTTTCCATACAAAACTATTTGTAATCAAGTTAATAAGAGGACACCTTGCTTACCAAAGACCACTTATCCCTTATAATAAAATAATGATAACTTTTTCTGATTTTTATTGGTTATCTTTATACTATTTGGTTGTGTAATTTATAATTAATAATTTTAAGATTTACAGATAAATAAATAATGTAAATTTTAAAAAGTCCTTTAAAAAATATATATTTCATATATAAAAATATCTTCTTCATCCTAAACTATAAAATTCACCACTTCCATACACCATAGATTTAAATTTCACAATATATTATAAATATCATTAAGAAGTTTAATAGATGTGAAATGAAATGTTTTAATATTAAGGTTGGTAAAAGCTTATCTCAAAGAATCATAAAAAAAGTTATAAAAAAATTATATCAGAATCATTCAACCGCCATAATTTTTTTTTTATTTAATTCATATATGTTGTACGGTTTATAAACAAATTGAAACACGCACCTCTGCAATAAACTTAACTTATAATTTATACTCAAGTTAATTCATTAGCATTTAAAAAGACAATTACTTGCATGAGAAAGTGTGTGAGTAAATTAATTAAAACAAACAAAGACCCTTTGCCTGTTGTCGAACCTACATTCGTTCCTAGTAGTGGAGCAGGAAATTTGTCGTACCTCATTAGGGCTTTTTCGGTATTGTACTGAGTAGTAGTAGTACAGTGTAGTACAAGCTCTCTGTAGTCCGCGACCTACAGAACCTGTCATCAATCTTATTACAATCGACGCCTGTGGAGCTCAGACCCAAATATCCGCTGCAACACGACACCAAACAGAATTCATCACAATCTCAAGCATGGCTGTTGGAACATTTACAATTTTGGTCGTAAATTCGTAATGTATTGCGGCCCCATTATATCAGTTATAGCCGGCCAGGTTAGCCATCATGAAAGTTCCAGTAATGGCCCAAATTCGAGGGCAAAACGCTTAATTCTTGTTAGAGTACGGCATCGCATAATAGTTTTTGTGGGCGCTTTAACCGGAGGCATTTCCCCAATTTTTACAGATAAAACAATAGCTGAGGAGGCGGCGGGAGCCCTCCAAACAACTGCACTGTGTGCAGGAACTTGGAGGAGTGAACGTAGTGAGGACGGCAATAAACGACGGCGCTGTGCGAAGGCAATTGGAGGAGTGAACAAACGACGGCGCTGTGCGCAGGCAATTGGAGGATGGGAAGCAATCTATTGTTTATATTGGCACTGATATTGCATTCTTTCATCGAAGCATCTCCAGCGGCATCGCAGGTAAGTCGTTTCTCCCCAGGTTACATTAGTTTGTGTTGTTCCACGTTCAAGTTTTGTTTGCCCTACTCAGATATTGGGGTTGAATGTATGAAAGAAAAATGTTCACATTTTGTCCCCCAAACTTCTGTTTTCCGATCTTTTTTGGTGAGTTATCATTTCTTCACAATTAAAAGTTATATGAGACGAAGAGTAGTAAGCTGAATTCATCGTCAAATTTTTAGTGGATTTCAAGTAATTGCAAGGTGTCTACATGGTAGGTTAGATACAATAAATTAAGTAGGCAATTTAGATGGTTTCCAATTATCTATTTATTTATTAGGATTATTTATTATGATTTTAATAGGGGATTAGTAGTTTTTTAACTGTTATTTTTTTTTTAGTTTTTGCCGGATTTTTGATCTAGCCAAAAAAATAGTTAAATTTTAATTTGTGTTGTTTAAATTGTTTTTTTAATTATATATGGATTAGCGTCCTCAAAAACCTTTGGGGCGCTAAAATTGTGAAGACTTTACCCATCAAACTTTTGATTTCAAGGAATCTTTCTAAACAAATTAGATAAAGAAATAAACAGGAAATCTTTTCAAAAATTCACACTTAAAAATTGGTAGATTAATTGAGTTTCACACTATGTTGTAAGTGACATTTTTCCATAAATTTTAATAGTCTAATTAGGCCACGATTTTGGCCGGAAAATAATGGAAATACCAGCAAGATTTTGACAAAAATGAGACAAAAACTTGGGAAATCTAGGTTATAGCTGTCAAGCTTCGGGATTTTGAGTTCTCTAGAGGTTTTTGATGGTGTTGGAAACATTTTCACGGTCAAAACAATGATTTAAACACTCATATGATTGAATTTTTGAAAAAAAAATTAGCTAAATTCTTAGAAAAATAACTTTCTATACAAAATTGTAACTTCCTAAACAACCACTAAAATTTATATTAAATATTAGAAAGGTTATGTCAATTCATTATCATTCTAGTTTGAGTAAAGCTTAGATTCTCTTTTCTTATGAAATAAGAGAATGTTGTACAAAGAGCTGACATTTCTTTTTATTATGAAATTAAAAAACTATACCGTTTTATTATGAAATAAAAAAACTATAAGCAATTCAAATCGTTATATATATATATATATATATATATATATATATATTATTCTATACAAAGTTCAAACTAAATTGAAACACGTTCAAACCATTAAAAACGTAATTTTTAAAAACTACATAGTTGAAAAGATATCAATAAATATATATATATATATATATATATATAAAAATATATAAAATATAACGACATACTAGAAATTCTTCCATGAACAATAAGCTCTCATCCAAGAGGGCCGCATCTTTTGAAAGACAATTTGCTTATCTTCCATTACACATAACCCTTCGTCCAAGAGGGTTAAGCCTTCATCCAAGAGGGTTGCATCCTTTGGAAAAAGACAATTTGCTTATCTATTAAATACCCAAAAATATGATGTGATAAAGATCAATAAATAACTGAGAGATCTCTTTGATTTTTCAGAACCACCCCTAAGGAATCTTCTATATAGTTTTTGTTAAACCAATCCAAGATTGCTTTAAAATTGTTACAATTTTCTCTAGCTTTTTGCTGCCACTTTTTAAGAATCTTTTGTTGCCACTCCTCAAGAATCATGAGATGTATGGATTAGTTTCTCTTAAACCAATTTAAGATCATCTTGGAGTTGCTAGCTAGCTAAAAATGAATAATACCGTATTGTATGATAAATTGCATTATACCTAATATAAATTTAACTCTTGCATTGATACCTTCCCCACACCCAACTTGAGACAAAAATAATGCTTCTAACTAAAAAAAGACCATTCATGTGCCAAAACGTGGTAGAAGACTATGGCTCAGCCCATGAAACAAACCCCATAACCAAATGACATCAAAAGATAAAACAACTTTAATGTAAGACTTTTGAGAAGGGACTTGATCTCAAACTAAAAAAACTCTAACCATACTCTATACAACCCATCGAAAACTCTTTGAAAATTATTTTCAAATAAAATAAAATTTCCAAACCTCCAAATTCCCCGATTAACATAAAAAGAAACTTTAAACCTCAAATATTATAATTAACCTAGACCCTAACAATTTAAAATAAAAGTTCATAAATTTCAATCCAACCTCATTTTGCACATGAGTGCATGGCTCAGCCGACGGGGCAGTCGACTAACTCACACCTCGCCTGTATTCAAACTTTTTTCGTGTTGCTGCGCTGAAGCATATGTTGTTCCATGGCCCAGTCGGCTAACTCGCACCCCGCCCGCATTCGAACCTTTTTTGTGTTGCTGCACTGCGGCATATGCTATTCCATGGCGTTTATTCTGGCTGATGTGATGGATTTGGCGAATATTCCAGTTGATATGATGATTTCGGATGGGACAGTTATCAGCTTGTTCTGATATGTATATAATATAATAAAAGAAAGCCTTATAATACTTCTGCTTGAGAACTAGGCCCTCCATTTTTTCAAAAAAAAAAAACAAAACACTGACATTGTACAAATATTACATAAACCATTTATTCCCTTTCCACACTAACCACAACCATCCTTTTATTTTAACTTTTACAATGTTGTAATGTTCCCAAAATAGCTCATCTCTTCACCTATTATAACTTTATTATTAAATTGTAACCTTTCGAAAATAATTTTATGATTATTGGGTTGTAACCAACATTACCGTACTATTATAAATTTTAATTTACATTTTAGTATCATATTATATGAGTAGAAAGAGTGCAATGTTTATGAAGGTTGATTTTATTATAATTTTATTATTTCATACCCATTGTAATTTTTTATTATTAGTCCGTCATTTATGACCTAGGATTATTGGTAATCAAATTATTACATTAAGTAAATTAAATTGATTTATTTAAAGTTTTAAATTGATATTTTGTAAAATATTTTTTTTTAATTTATTAAAGAGATAAAATGATTTTTTCAACCAATATTTTTTTTCATTTTATTTGGCTTCATCATGAGGCACTACTCTATATTCTCTATTAATTTTTTTAAGTTTAAAGGGTTCACATCATTTCTATTTTTTGAAACTAAAAGTAATGCTAGCATTAATTCATTAGCATTAAATGTTTGTTTTACATAATTTATATCTTGCACAAAGTGGTTGGTTGTCATCTTGAGTTGTTACATATTCCACATAGCTATGTGCATATATGCCTTACTTTGGCACTTCTTCACCACCGCTTGTGACCCATCACTACCTCTGCATCACAATATTTTAAACATGCATAACAATAATTTATCAAAACTATTCATGACCATATTTTAGGGATGCCCAATTGAAAGAAAAACAAAGTTGCACACATCTTGCACATAAGTCAACATATCTTGAAAATGAAATATCTATAGAAAAAACATTCATGTACTAGTTAAGCCCCCTACATAACAGTAATGTATAACTTGTTCATGAACGTCTTAAAGGAACAAAATTGCACACATCTTCCACATAAGCTGACATATCATGAAAATGAAATCTCTACAGAAAAAATGTTTTAAAAATGTTTTATGTATTGGTTATTCCTTCTTAGAGCCCTCTCCATAATAATAATTTATCACATGTTCCTCAATGTCTTCGAGAAACACCAAGTTGAAAAAAAAAACAAAATTGCACACATCTTGCACAGAAGCTGAGATATCCTGAAAATGTAAGCTCTACGAAAAAAATATTTTATATATTGGTAAAGCTTTTTTAGAGCCCCTCCTTTAAGGCTTGTTGCAGAGCAACCTACAATAAAAAGACTAATAACATCACCAAATAATGTTTTGGTAAATTTCTATACTATTTGGTTTTTTTATGCCTATAATTCTGTCATTTTTATATTGTATCATGTTCAATACAAAGAGTTTGTTGGTATTTTTTTCATTGTTTCTATTTTTTTTAATTTCTAATTTACGGAAACAGAAAAGGTAGAAAAAAAATATTGTTTTTCTGTAAGTTCTTCAGATGCACTAATATTTCATGGTATAGACATTGATTAAATATATATACATGCATGCAACTACATACATGTATATGAAATATAGGGGTGCAATGTTGCCAATAAAAGGACAAAAGAAAGACAATGGCAATATGTGAATGCAAGAAGTCAACGTAGGCATATATTTGGAATATCACAATGGAAATACAAAAATCACTATAATTAAAGGGTGTTATTAATGTAGGCCTCATTAATGGTTTTAATAATTCATTCATAAAATAAAAGCACCAATTAAGGAACCTACCTTTTGCATAGACAAAGTTTCAAGGTTGCATTATCACTTCTTTTGTTTCCTCATGTCTACTTCCTCATGGCATGACATATTAGGATTTCGCTAAAAGTACTTTATTTCCTTTCATAAGCAGATCAATCAAACCACTCTTGATATATGTTTCAAAAGAAAACTATAAATAAAGATATTTTTTGTCATCACCTCCAGCCTTGGCTCTCCTTCCTAAACTCAACCTTGTCCTGCTTAGACGGTTGTTTTAGGCATTCTCACGTTGAAGCACTTAGCGGAAAAAATGTTTCTTAAGCGTCGGCCAATAAGAAAGAAAGTATGCCTAACTCATGCCCTCTTTCCTGGTCTCGTCCCATTTCTAATCTCACCCATATGACCTGATATCACATCCTTACTTACACTTACTCACCTCGTTCCTTACACACACTTACCTTGTTCTACGTGAGTGGATGTCATGCGTTTTCTCATTGAATCTACTTACATTATGATGTAGGTGGTCATAGAATTTAAGGAAAATATCTAAGATTTTTCCTTAGAGAAATGACATTCCTGGCCTCTGGAATAATAACAACCTCTACTAGGCTTATCATAATAAAAATAATAAGCCGTATATTAATTCAAGAAAGCATATTTGTATATAATTTGCTAGCAAGTTTTAGATACATGGTCTAATGGAAATTATTATATTATTTTTTTAGTGGTAGATCCTAATGATGTCTACCTACCCACAGCCTAGTTGTACCTATTAAATGACAGGAAAAATTCACTAGTAGAGGCATCACCCGAAAAGGAAAAGGTAGGTCCAGTTTCGGATCTACAGCTTACCATAGTGAACCATCATGTACTGCAAAGATGCCAAGAAAATCCTATGGTGATAATGCAATGATATGGAAACGAGGAAAACATCTAACCATGAAAACTTAACCTATGTGCCTCATCGAAATGTTAGTGAAAAAGACAGGCAAACTCAAGTTAGATGTTCATCATGTGTTATGAGAGATTTTCCATACCTCTCCTCCAAATCCAATCATGTTTCTTCTCGATGTCGCTTGTGTTCTGAACAACCAACTAGTATATTCTCTCTGCATCTTAGTATTTTCTCTATGTGCTCTGCTTCATCAATGTGGCATCTGAGCAACAATGGAACCATGCACATGCAGTTAATACATCAGGAAAACAATGGAGGCATGTGGATGCAATTAAGATATGGTGTGCTTCCTTTCATTGACATGTCTACAACCTTGGTTAGAAATTTTTTGAGTGAGATCCTAAGAGCTATATGAAGAGTCTGATGTTTGGGTTGAAGATCCATACCCAACATCAGCAGTTTGAGCAATCATTTAAGCAACAAAAAATTCTAGCTGAATGATTCAAAACACAATCATTTCATGTGGAGAGTTGCTACATGAAAGACCTACTTTGGCAATTCAATTTTTTTTCATTTAAATTTAATAAATATATATATATATATATATAATATATATAAATTTTAATTATTAATTTTAAAATATTAAAAAAAATAAATGCCAACAACTTTAGTCAACAGGAGTTGCATGACCCTTGCATGTAGGGGAAGTGTCTACCTCACCTCTATCTAAGAAAATAAAATTTAATCAACCTGATTTGTAAACTGTCGTGGATATTCAACTAGATAGTTCGTCACAATAGATCTGATAATATTATATTAAAAATATGAGATTCTACACTATTACAATTTTATTAAACTTTAACATCTGTAGATTTAACTATGATTAGTACATGCATGTGAATTGAAATTATGCAGAAAAGTAGATAGCGACAAAATAAGCACACACACACAAACAAGACATAATATATGCTCTCTGGGAAACCCTTTCAGGAGAAAACCCAGTTGGAAGGTCAAGGCGCTTTGCTCTCTTTCTATCTAGAAATATGATTGCAGGTCTAAAGAAGTAATGTTTGTGGCCCATGGGATGTACAGTGCACAAATCCTCTCTATGTGCTCTACCTCCTATCTCTCCTAACTATCTTTTCTTATCTATGGAATACAATTCTCTCGAAAGAATGGAATGTCTCTTCCTCGTAGTGGCTCGGTGATAACACAACTTGATATCCTACTAGTGGTTAATTTTGATTACATCAACTCTTAACTAGAGCTACAATCTAGACTATTCTAGAGTATTTTACGTCATTATCATATGGCTAGCTGCTTTTCCATGAATAATGGAGGTTTACGTGATATTCTCCCGAACTATAGTTGTGAAAAAAGGAAAGTCAACTTCTAAGTGGCATACATTTTGCATACAAACTCTAATTGATGCTCTTCTTGCACTGCTGGAAATATATTTGTGTGTAAAATATCATGAAATGGTGTGGCATTTACACAACAAATTTTACCCCCAAAAAACGCTATTTGATGCCTCAAAATGCTCCTAGAAGGTTTAAGACCCCGTTTTGCCAAACTGGGTCCCACCGGTAAAAATGGTCCCGTGAGTTGATTCATCAACTTTTTCCACTCCAAATGGATCAAGATGGATGAAAAAAAATATAATGATCCAATTCGAATCATAACTAGCTCCCATCATTGTTCAATCCAGTATTTTATTTTCTCTGCTACGTTTTCTCTCTACTTGTAGGTGAATGATTGAAATAAGTTCTAAAGTTTATGACACAGAGAAGGTATGAAGAATAGATCATTTGTTTAATAGAAGAGTGAAATGAGTTCTAAGGTTTATGGTACTAAGCATGTTTGAAGAATAGGTCATTTTTTCTTCTTCTTAGAGAAACTGCCAAACTTGGCATAATTTTAACTAACATGTCTAATTGCTTTACAATTAGTTTTAGTGAATATGGGATTAAAAGCCCAAATATAGCAAGAGAATCTCATCTTGTTTTCTGGTATTTTCTATCTGCATCTACAATTTTATTTAGTCTAATTACAACCAAAGTGTTTCCAGGAAAACTAGTGTCTTTTTTATCTGCTAGTCCCACTAAGATGGGTAGCTATCTTAGAAACAAACAATCAAAGAAAATTGTGATTTCCTTTATGTATGATAGATAAGAGAGAAGCAAAGGGGACCAACCTGGATCTTCCGCTTGGCTGCTTGCTTTTTTCCTCTCTCCCTTGATAGAGCTTGCCACTCCTCTCCTACTTGTCCCACTTTAGAGAATACCTATAGAGGCAAAGCAACAAAACACCATCAAAGCATCTCGATCTATAATACTATAAACAATGTAGAATAAGAAATGCATTGACCATACTATTGCATTCATAAACAACAAGATTCACAAATACACGATTATATGGAGGAAAACTCAAATATATTTATTAATAGTAGAAGAGAGGATTACAACTTAGCTGTCTGATCCAGCATCAAAGCCCTCTTCACCTCATGAAAAGAAAGATCACCCAACAATACAATGTTCCCTCTCAAAGAGAAACCAACAGCAGTTCCTTACAAATTACAAAATTCCAGCCTTCCAGATCTCTTAGATGAGGGATCCATTTATAGATGTCTTGCAAGGGGGTGAGTCAGCTCTGGGTTTTTGATTAGTGTCATTCCACTGATAGTTCTTGGTTCCACTTGGAGATTTCATTGATCTCTTACTCATCCCTGGGCGAATTCAAAGAGGCAAGTGTCATATGATAAGTTTCTAGAAGATTCCATGAGCATCCACTTAGCAAACTGTCTCTGCCATTTGTCCATTCTCACTCATCGCACCCTACCGAAGGCCTTTTTAGTATGCATCACACTTCTTGTGTGTAGCAGGGGAGATGCATCGCACCTTGACCATGGAGCAGTCAATATGGTCCAGTTTTAGCCAATTGTGAGTGGTTTTTCAAGTGGAACTTCTGGGAAATGATGTAATCAGTTGACCATGATCCTTTAGGGTATGAAACAACACTTTTAGGGGTTAAAGAGCCCTTGGTTTATTGACATATATGATTGGGGTTGAAGTGCCCAAATATGTTTATAACACAAAGACATGTTTTTGACATTACTTTAAGATGTTGTTGGGAAAGTTGTAGCAAATTTTCTTTATTTTTAAGTTTATGGCACTTGTCGATTTGGGTATTAAGGAATATAATGTAATTTTGTGCTGATCTGATGTATGTTGAAAGTAATGGGGTAGTTTAGCATGTCAATTAAAAGTGATGTATCTTTCTAGGGATTTTCAGGCTTTCCCATGTATGTTTGTTTTTTCTTGAATGTTTTTGTGAGTATCACTTACTTATTTTAAATAATTTTTGACTACCAAAACAACACCCATACATTTGTTTTGTACCAAGTATTATCCAATAACTCAGTTGTAAAGACACAAACTTGTAGATTTCATCACATTGATCCTTATTGTCTTGAAAGGATAATGTAAGAAGCAAAGTGGATCTAATCAAAGCATCGATATCTCTTCCATTTCAATCACTTTTGGGAACTCAAGAAATGGTTTCCATTCATGATCCTCTTCATTCAAAATAAGTTCCCAATAATGAATAATCACAAGTGTAGGTTGGCAAGCTTGTGGGCTTTAAAGCTGCATGATCAAATGTTTTGATTAAAAATAATATGCAAGCACAAAAAATATTAGCTAGAATTGTTAACGATGAAGGAAAGAAATATAGTGCATGGTGGCCTCCATTGCAAGATGAGGAATATGTAAAGAAGTATTCAATAAGAGAAATAGATGATGGGGAGTTACCTCCACTTTCTGAGCTGCATTGTAGGTCTTTGAAGTAAGGTAAATTCAAATCTAGTTTTGAGTTTCAACATAATACTATATCGGAAGCTTCTTCCCATCTTAATGAGTACCTGATGGAAATAAAAGGAAGTCACTTCCTCCATGTTCATAGGCTCCTGACTGGAAGATGAAACATTAGGTTCCTTCCATCTTGTTTTCTTTGGGTATTTTCTCCTCCCACGAGGATCGTATCTTATAAACATTCAACATCATTAAACATCGGATTAAGGTTAATCAAATTTATTTCACTCAAATGTAGAGAAAAACCAACCTCAAAAGTTGCATCATAGGTGACCATGACCATAGGCTTAGATATTTTGACCTCTCTAGGGATATAGTGATACAGTTTACAAAACCAATTGTTGAGCTCAGAGATTTTGATCCTTCTTATAATACCAAACTCTTCACTAAGAAATTATCTTTTTAAGCAGTTTTAAATTGGTACTTATCAGGTTCCCTAAACACTCCATCTCTAGATTTGAACAACTTATAGAGTCCTTTACTTATGAGTTCAACACTAATCTTATACTAGACGATCTTGTCCAAATATTCTTTCAATGTGAAAAGGGAGATCGTGAACTTGTCTCTTATTTATCTGGACATGACCCCTTATTAACACCATATGACAATGTCATGGTTGAAGTGCCAAACAGCCAACCCACTGGCTATTATAGAAATTCCAATGGTTCCAAAACTATATTCATGCAAAATCTATTAATACCTCTTGAAGCCTTGATGAGGTACAATGACATATTGGTGATATAGACCCAAATATCAGAACTTCTAATGGTGGCGTTGCATTGAGGGAGGACATTGATAGATCAAAGGACCTATCCTAGTGTCTCTTTCTAATAATGCATAAATAGTTGGGTTGGTGGGTTTCCACCTACCTAAAGGTGGTGCATTTTCATACCCACTTCAGTGATTGTAGATTCATAACTAGATCATCTAGTTGCATGTGTTTCCTTTACCAATGATGCTTAAGAATTTGAAACAATATAGCATATGAGAATAAATGAATATCACTTCATTAAAACTTAATAGAACTTAAAATAGACTTAATGGAACTATGTATATGGCACTTTTCACCCCTAGATAGTCTAGTGTGGGTTTCCACCTACCTAAAGGTGGTGCATTTTCATACCCACTTCAGTGATTGTAGATTCATAACTAGATCATCCAGCTACATGTGTTTCCTTTACCAATGATGCTTAAGAATTTGAAACAATATAGCATATGAGAATAAATGAATATCACTTCATTAAAACTTAACATAACTTAAAATACACTTAATGGAACTATGTATATGGCACTTTTCACCCCTAGATAGTCTAGTTCCTCTCTAGATAGGCCCTTTTATCGATTACAAAGATTTCCAAATGGTTGATGTCGATTTTCCTCCAATGTTTCTTAATCATGGAGACTATGCATTATGATTTTGAGTTTATATTGTCAAAATTAGAGGAGGACCCTTTCAAATGAGGAAGAAAAAAAATTCCATGTTGGATTGTCAATCATCAATTTCATATTTTGGAGGAAAATAAATAAAAAGGATGTGTTTTAGAGTATTGAGGCAATAATAAGAAGACAATAATAAGTGATTTTTTTTGGAGAAAAATGTTGTTGGATCATATCTTCTAAAAGTTGGTGACCTTTATCTAATTTCCTTGATTTTCAAAAACTCTTGTTGGATCATATCTTCCAAAACATGGTGATGTTGATCTAATCTCCTTGTTTTTATTTGTTGAACAAGATACCATATGCCACCACATTTGGAAAGCATATACTCCTTTTCATATGTTTAAAGTGTCTTAAGGCTTCTAATGAGCAAAGAGAATGATCAATTTTGTGTATGAAACCACATTTAGTGCACATCCTTTTCTCTTCATCTCATTCAACAAACCAAAAGATTTATATATTTTCCTTTCTTTGACATACTTGTTGGCAAGTGTCTTGTGAAACTCGAATTCTATCTCAACCCCAATTTTGTTATTTCATGCAACATGAAAGGGCCCTTCTCCAACCTCCCTGTCTTCAACATCCTAATGAGAAGAATTGTATTGTTAAATTATTGGTGGTTTATACCATGAACCGTTACAATATTTGGTGGTTCGTTGCTAGGACCAAAACTAATCACTGGCATCTCACTCTTGGACATGACATTGAGAATGAATTCTAGGGAATCATGCAACATACTTTATTTTGTGTATACTATCAACATTATTTATTTTCCTTGAAAGTATATCAATGATACACATATCTTCTATATTTTCCACAAAAACTATGTGTAACAACATCATTAGTTTCCATATCATTTTCAAAATAGCACTAGAGAGGTAATGCATGACCAAAACTTTCTCACTTATGCTTGGGACCATGCGTGGTAGTTCTAAACAAAATATGGACTTTTAATCTTATTGACTTTTCTCTCTATCTTTCCTCTTTCCCATGTCTCAAAAGCATTAGACATGTAACAACATATAAGAATGGAAGAAACATTGAGTTGCATGCCACAATAACCATCAACACACACAAGTTTGCAAAAAATGAAAGGTCTTCAATGATACCATATTCTCGAAGCTTCTTATCAACATTTCTCTTGTTACTTGACCATAGTTAATCGAAAATTCTTCTTGTCTTAGAGGGAAAAGCACAAGGACCCTTTGACATCTTTAATTGTCTTGTTGTAATTCCATTATCTTATTTTGCAGTCCATTGGAGAAAAAGTGAGGAGAGAGATAGATAAAGTGAAAATAGTGAGTGATAGTGAAACTAGTGAGTGATAGGGTAACCAATAACTGACATTGAACCCAATGGGTTATAGTGAACGTATTGACCATCCACAAATGATTAAGGGATACTGTGATGTCGATTCGATTTTTTGACACTCTAGTTTGTTCTGATTGGTTTGTTTAGCATGAGATGACTTACTTCATGAGATTGAGAAATTGCAAGCCTAGTGTGAGGAGGTTTAGATGGCCTTGAAAAACACAATTTACCTTTTCTTAGGAATTTTAATGTATGTTGAATTTTAAACTTCTGTGGTTATTTCTTGGAAAAATATGACCCATGTTATCCACAGTACTTTGTTCATCAAATTGACGTTTGGAACCCCAAAGGGGATCCATCATCAGGACAGAAAATGAGTGATAGACTGAGAGAAGAATTTTAATGTCTTGAATAGCTCATGGATACCTAACTTGATAGGATGATTAAAATATGATTTTATGAGCACATGAAGAAAAATAATCTTCCTAATAAATATGGGAACTACTCAACAATCTAGTCCCTAATTTTTTCTCTTACTTCAACACTTTATAATCGATATTCAAACTTTCATACAAATATTTCCTTTAGGTATTCTTGCATCCATGTTACAAAATGTTGAGATTATTTAGTTGTTGTGAATAATATGTGAATGCTTTTGAAAATAAGGGAGATCCCTTCCCTTTACAGTGATTTGTGTTGCTAGCAAATTTACTAATTATGAGTCCCTTCCAATTCAAAGTAGTCTACCAAGGGTATACATTTGATGAGAACCTTCCCATTATTGTTTCCCTTAACAACTGTAATGATCTATTTTGCAGAAGGCTCATCTTGACTTTCCAATATTTATTATCTTTAGGACTCTCAATTATTTACCCATTTGGAAAGTGCTCCAATTTTCTGAAATCCTTCTGATGAGAATCTGTAAGTTCTTGTATCCCTCAACAACTATACTGATCTATCTAGTTTCACCTTGTATTTTGATATCTATGCTCTCTAATACTTCTGGATCTATATTGATCCTGCAAATGTTCTAGGAACTTTTAACATTAATCTATGCCTCAAGTGCTAATAGTTTTATTCATTGTTGAAATTAAGTAATGATAATATTGGCTTTGTAATCTAGTAAAATATATTTTCCCTATATATGCCATAATTTTTTATGGTTGTTTCTAGTTCAAAATTGCTTTCTAGATGCTAAACCTTTTTTCATGCTCCTGCTCGGGGGACTTGCTGTGGTGCAACTTTCATTGTTTAGTTATTATTTACTTCTTCTCATATAATTAGGAGGAGCAAAAAGAAATATTTAGTTATTATCATATAATTATGAGGAGCGAAAAAATTATAAAGTAATTTTTTAGCTGTAGTTTATTTGTTCTACATTGTTGAAAGTTTTCCAACATATTTTCCTATTTAAATTGCCTAGAATTTAGAGATTTCTTAGAATCACAAGTTTGAATTGTAAAGTCTCAACAATCGTTTTTCAGGTGTTGAATCTATATATATACAGTCAAAAATGCATATTAAACAATACAAATTAAAATTTAACCTAAACACCAAAACATAACATGTTTAAACAATACAAATTACATAGGTTAAAAAAACTAAAAAACTATATCTAATTGATTGATATTTAAATTCATAAATAACTTTTTCGAGATATAATAATTGAAAATTAATTATTCATAAAATTATACATTAGAAAAAATATTTGCGATTGTTGATTCTAGTCAACTGAATGGAATTGATTCTCTCATAAAGGATTTATATATTTTTCAATCTTTATTATTTAATAGAATTAAAAAGCAATTAATTTTAAAATTTAAAATTATATAAGTATTAATTTTAAATTATAACTGTATGTATTGGGTAATTTTAATTATCTAATTTTTTTTCAATTTTTTTCCAAATATACTTTTATTAAAATAATATTAAATTAATAATTATATAAATAATTATAATAATGTTAATTAAATAAAAAAAATTCATCAATTTAAAACACTTCCCTATAATATGTTCTTTAATTTCCATCCATTTAGTTATTGATAAGGCCACCATGAAAATTTTGCAAGGATTTTAGTTGGATTACACTAACGCCTTTAAATATTGCCATTCATTTGAAATTAATATATATATTATAATATTTATTAATATTTTAATAAATCTTTAACTTGGTTGATATTTAAAAAAAACATAACAAAATATATTATAATATAAGTTTATAGATGAATAATTTTATTTTATTATTGTTTTTTGTAACGGGAGGAAAATCGGTAACAAAAGCTATATAATTATAATTGACACCTAAATGAGAGCACATAATTATAATTACAACTTATAATTAGGTCGCATTGTTTATTGTAGGACACAATAGCTCACAAACCATTTCAGACAAATAAACTAGAGTTATATTTGACGGGCTCACCCACTGGGTTTTAATGAGTGACTTTTACAGATAAGTATCTTAATAGAACCACACCGGCAGATAAATGATTTTTTTATACTAATTTAATTTATCAATTTAATAATCATAATTAGCTAATGTACTATTTTCTAACATTACAACATAACTATTTCATATATCTTTTAAAGTTATGTCATTTAATATATTTTACTACTTTAATTTTACTATTTCTAGTCTATTACGTAGGAAGGCAAATAAGAGATGGTAAAATATAGAGTCGATAGCTAACAAAATTAACTTGCACTCTCCAAAAATTAAGAAGCCAAAAGATAATGCTTCTTGACATGGTGGAAAATAGCAACAAAAATGAAAATGGATAGTCTTTAAAGACTATAGAGTCCAAGACAATAAGAACTAGAAACTAAACATAAACGCTAAAAAGAACTTATGAAAAACCCAAATAGGAAAGCATGAAGAGAAATAACTGAAGAAAATATAATATAGGGAACTTGAGCTTTGGAGGAAAATGAAGTATCAAGGTTGATGGGATGTTCCTCAACCTTGCATGGCACTGAATGGGAGAGCTAGGTGACAATCCCATCTCAAGCTAGGCAAGCAATCCATCAACATCTAGCATAAGATCTCCAAGGTCATTTAGTATGTGTATTGGGTTGACCTCATTTTTTCTTCGATTAATGAGAATCTTCCCTAGTAGTAGCTTAACATTTTAATATAAATCCACTCTATTAAGATTGTGATCTTGGTGGCCCTTGGAGTAGCTTGTATCTGGAACCAAGTAGGCTATGCTAGCCATGACCTCTAAATGAAGAGTGACTTTCCATTATTTTTGAATTTGCTCTTCCACAAGATGTATTTCCTTCTAAATTTCTAGAGGTGTATATGCATGATAATTATGGGCTGAAGATTCTACTTGCAATCGTGCTCGAGAGCCCCCTAAAGTGCCCCAACCAGCATTTCCACACTAGCAATGAGCTCACTAATGAGTCATGGCTTCTAAAGGTAGCAAGACATCACAAAGACCTAGATAGACATGTAAGAGGCGTTGTAATATGCAACTATGAATGAGATAGGACATGATAACTTGCTACGTATGTTGCATCAATGACAAGCTAGATGTTAAGCCTTTTCCATTTGAAAAATCCACCAAGGGAGGAGGGAAAGTGAGCAAAGTATGCAAAAGGAAACACACCCAACTAACTAGATAGGACTCCAAGCACACAATGAGAAAGGGCAGTAATAAAAAGAGACATCAAAAGATCAACCAAAGCTCTAACTTGTGGCCTAGGTAAAATGAACTAAATACATGCAAATGAATAAACAAAAACCATGCTAACAGACCTCTTCCACCCTCCTTAAAAGGCAAGGTCCTAAAAATCCACTATGAAATTGTAACATGGACTCCTCAAGAGGCAAGGTCTTAGAAATCCATTATGAGATTGTAACATGCATAGGGAGAAGCAGCAGAAAAATACATGAAATCCATATGATCCATTTAATGCCCATCATAACACTTATGAAAGCTTTATTAATACTTTTATTAAATAAATTATATTGTATTTCAAATAAGAAAATATTTATCAAGATTAAATTAATTTTATAATGTATTATAATCAATCAATTTGTCTATTCAAATTATACAATACTCAATAAATTATCAAAATTATATAACCATACTCAATAAATTAGCTTTCCATACCAATCACCATTTTAACATATTTTAATCTGATTTACGTTATAATGTTTTTAAGATTCATATCCGAAAGATAGTTAATTAATTTTATTTGTATGAGTGTTTCCAGCCATATATGTACTGATTTAGAATAGTTACAAATTGTATTCTTAAAATTTATTGAAAGATTTTTAAAATTGATGAGTAGTTTTAATAAATATTTTATATTTTTTTTCCAAAAAGAACGTGTATTCTCTTTTAAAAATATACATGGTAAATACTCTCTTGAGGTATAATTATATAATATCAATATATCTTTAAAGGATGTAAATATTCATATCCCAATTGGAAAAGTGTTTAGTTCTTGTTAAAAATAATTGTGGTGAAAACTAGATTAGAATTAGAATGGAATGAACACACTCTCTAAGGCTTGATCATCCATAAATTCTATTATTTCTAATATATTATATTGAACTCTTAAATATTTTTTTGGAAAAATATCAACAAACCTATTTAACTCTCTATATATATGGTTGGCCTCCAGCCATTCCAAATTACTTGCTTCATTTTTATTTCCTATAAAATATGTTCCAAATTAGGAGCAACTACTCTTAATTTATCACATATCCAAACTATTCCTTGATTGGAATTTCTGAAAATTTGTGATTTCTGAAAATTGTGCATCTATCTAGTGCAACTCGAATATGGTAAAGATGATGATTGTTTATATTGAGCATTGATCCAGATCCACACAATGGATGGTTTCCTTAGCTAGCCCCATCAAAGAATCTCGATGGAATCTCTTTGTTTAATGGAGGAAGAATATGAATCCTCTATTTATTTTCTTCCATATCTACCTTAAATTGTTTTACTATGGAGTCTATAACTCCCATTACCACTTCAATTGGAAAATATTTTTCTTGAATATAACACAATTACAAGCCCATTATAAAGAATGCACATATGTCATAGGAAATATAGGAAACACATGTACATATTTGTCTTTGGCTTATTCCTTCACACAAGATTCTAAAGAAGCCTTGTTCCAAGAGGTTGCAATGGGATTATAATGGTTTTTTTCCAAATTCCAAATATGTTGTGCAACTAAAAAGTCAATACAAATATTAGAGATTGATTCCTCCTACATTCTGCATAATAGGCATCAACTTCGACAAATCCACCTATGTTTGGCTTTGTTGTTCCATGTAATAATTTTGTTGGAGAGAGCAAGGCACATTGCTAACTTGTGTTCCAATTTTAGGTCCCTATAATACTAGTGTATTCCCTCATTGTTATTGTCAATGTAGCCCCCTTATTGTTATTGTTGTGCCCATGTAATCCCCATATTATTATTGTTGTGCCACATAGCAGCCCACTATTTTTATTGTTGTGCCCTTATATTATTATTGTTATGTCGGCTCTCATTATATTGTGACCCCTTAGACTCCTATATATAGAAAGGATGTTTTTTCATTTGAATCATCCAAGAATTGTTCATTTTTGTAATGTAAAGGAGGTTGCCCCATCGAAGAGGCTAATTTTTAAGTCGTTGATCTATCTCTTTTTCTATTTTGTGAGTTGGTTGCATAGCACTTGGTATCAGAGATTGGGATTATAGGGTTTCGCTTCTTCAAACAATTCATCTTGGAAATTATTTTATAACTTTTTTCTACGAGGATTCTAAAGCTGAAATTTTTACCACGTGGAGCTGAAATCTTAGTGAAATTCATGTAAAAATTTTAAATCTTGGTTCACTATATTTTCAAAGATATGATGCTGGGAAGTTATGGTTTCTACACACTCCAAAATTTCGTCTCAAATAGGTGACCTAGGGAAAATCGTCATAACTTTCGTTTCAGGAATTGGATTTAAATTCAGTAAAATATGCTTGAAATCTCACGGGCTGTAGTTTTTCGTGTAGCAATTCTAGGGTTGAAGGTAGAAACAGTGACATGTGGAACTTCGTAAATTTTTTCTCTAGTAAACGAGTCTATAATCAGGTCATCGTGGGAGACCGGGCATAATGCTTTCCTGAAGATTCCAATCTTGGTTTGAGTTGTGGGGTTGGAAATAAGACTTAGAGGGCTAGCATAGGATCAAATTTCAGACATTAGAGATCAAAACGTACGGAGATATAATAGATTCAATATTGAGCTCCTACAAAGTGAAAAAAAGGGTGTGTAGTTTTTAAAATTTGAAGTGATTCAAAGGGCATAGTGAAGCATAAGTATCATTAATTGATACCCCGAATAAAGAAAATGGAAACTATTGGTAGGCTAAATTGCTTCATTTTTTAACCCTTTTTCCCTTAAAAACCATAATCTTACACCTTTGCTTTAACCTTGCAAACCCTCCTATTCCTACGCGAGTCCAATAATCGTGTCTTCTCTTGCACTAGCTTTATGTTTCATGTTTTAAGGGTTACGAATATGCTCAATTAATCATTTTCTTAGATTTTATACCTTTAAATCTTTGCAACTAATAATTCTCTTCCTAAAAGTATTTGATAGGCAATGAATTGATCATCTCGTTAGTATGGTCGAGTGCAGGTAGGATTCCTGCACCGCTGGCGAATCTTCAATTGTCGTGACAACTCACCACTCCATGCAGACACCATGTTCTAGAAGGATCAACTCGAGTTGGGCTCGGAGCGGAGAGGAAAGTCAGGGATATGGTGGGGATTGGGTCGCTGACTGAATACCTAGTATAGCATTTTGTTATAGCTGAAAGGCCTAGTACGACTTATTATTCTTATTTTGTTATAGCCGAAAGGCTCAGATTGGAACGCTTGATGTAATTTGGTTATGACCACAGGCCTGAATGAATGTATAAAATATAGGACTCAGATAGAAAATGGAAGCAAGCGATAGCAATAGCAAGGATATTGTGATTTTGTTCTTCTGTAATTTTTCTGGTATTTCCCTTGTTCTGGAATGGATTTGAACTCATGATGTATATTTGTTGATTATTAATAGAAAGGAATTGCGCCATGATTTCTCATTCTTGAATTTTAATTATGTGTTGATGCGTTGATTAAAGAGTTGAATCTTTACGTTTCCTAAACAGGGAAATGCGCTGGTTAGCTAGGGCCCAACCAACCCAGCTCATTTTCCCTCGTGTTCTTCTTTTTCGATTAAGGTGTGTTAATTTATTTTAATGCAAAGTGTGAAGTAAATAGATGTTTATTCTATTCTTCTACAAAGTTTAAATCTGATTTCATTACAATGTGACAGATCCATGGTGTGCATGCTCGATTGAGTTTAATCTTTTGATTTCCTTCTCTGAAGTTTAATCTTGTTTTTCGCCTAGATCGTCCAATCACGCATTTCTGCACTAGTGCATTTTCAGTCTCGCAGATTGATTCCTCTAGTTCATTTCAATAATAGTCTTTTATTTTTATATGATTTATGAGTATTAATGTGATTCTAAAGAGCGTGCTTTTCATTTCAAAGTGTTCTTGATATTTTGAATTAAACATACTTTTGATAATCAGAAACTGAACGTTGTTGTGACACACTAGTCTGAGCCGACACTTCATGTTGTTTAAGAAAGATCAGACTTTATGCGTAATTATACTTGAAGGGAATCTTTCTGAGTTAAGAAGGTTATGAATGAAGATCATTTCATGTAAATAACTATTACAAGATTGAAGCCTATTGTCACAATTAAATGATCTTTTAGATTGCATGCAGAAGTTCCTTTATTAAAGAAGAGTGTGCTTCAACTTTGGAAATTAATTCTTGTTCTAGATATTAAGATTGGTTGAAGCATCTTTTGGTTTGAGGAATTTATTTTGAAGTTCTGTTCACCTTTACAAGTTCTTTTTCCTAGTTAACACATTCTTTATTTTCTCGAAAGAAGAATTGGAAAACTTGGTGCAGGAACCTCTGTCCCGGTACAGGAATCAATCTCCTGATACAGGAATAGAGTGCTCTAGCCTTGAGGTTAAGAGATCCTGTATGAAGACATAAATCTTCAGTACAGGTGTAAAATATACTTCTAGCACTTGAGCTTTGTTCTGTTACTAGTGCAAGCACATTGCAGAAGTACATTTACAACAGGGAGAAAGATCTATAAAGAGTCAGATATCTTCAAAGATCCAATTATTAACCTGGAACACAACTATAGTGAAGATAAACATAGATTTACATTTTCATTAGTCAAAGATTGTTTGCAAGAAGTTTGAGTGTTCCTTTAATTTATTTTCTAGCAAAAGTACTTTCTTTCATATTCCAACACTAGAATATCTTTGGTGTAAATTGTCGGGTGATCTTTTCTTTTGATTATGCAAGATTACAATTAAGAAAGTAGGAATAGAGTTTGGAAAAGTTATATCATTTCTAACATTTCCTGTGCTTCATCTCTAACTTTACGAAACCCCCAGCTTGACAATTAAGAGTTGAAGGAGTCTGCCTAACCACAATTCATTTACCCAACATGTTGGTGCCATTGTCATGGACACGATTTGAAATTGGCAAGAACTTTCCATTTTCTACAATAGGGGTAAGTATTCTATTATTTTTTCTACAGTATGCTTTTGTTGTTTTGAGGGTTTTACGAGTGCTGATTTTTTTGATTGCAGCAATTAACATATTATTTTTCTTTATAAGCATTTGAATTTTGTTTTTCTGGATTTGATTTTTTAAAATGAATGCCTAAGAAAGGTAGGGGTCCAAAGCCCAATAAGGTCTGACAAAATACTGAAAGATCTAAAAACTCTTCTCATATTGGGCCTTCTTTTGTAGGTAGAAAGTCCAAGCAAACTCAGGCTCATCACGCTAGAACAATCCACTTGGATTCTAGAAACAATGATTCAGGTGTGACACAACCTGAAAAGGGGATGAAGGATGCTAAAGGCGATCAAAAAGTTCAATTCAAAATTAGTCAATCTTCACCTTACAGAAGTGGTCTCATTGGAGGAACAACAATGGATGATCATGAAGACCATGCAGAAGGGACTGACGAGAACCAGGTAAATGACGAGCAGTCCACTTTTGGATTTCCAATAGTGAACTTAGAAGAGAATGTACAAATGAAGAATATTTCACCTTCAGCTCTTCCACATTTTCATGGTAAGGTGCACGAAGACCCAAATTCATTTTTTTTCGAATTTGATATATTGTGTCGAAGTTATGATTATTTTTCTGATGCCCAGAAATTAAAGTTGTTTCCTACAACTCTTAAGGATTCAGCCATGCGCTGGTTCATAGGACTAGGAGGAAACATGTAAGTTCTTGGGACCAAATGAAGAGCGTATTTTTGAATAAATATCAAGAATATTGTAAAACTCGAGAAATGCAGGACAAGATCTTCATTACTGTACGAGGTGATGATGAGACTTTGGAGGATTGCTTAGAGAGATTTTTGTATATACTCAAAAGGTCCAAACACAAATTTGATTTAAGTACCTGTTTGGTCAATTTAGTATTCCTAAATTGATATCATTAATTTGTCAACCCGGGGCTCGTAAGCTAATGAAGTGAAGGTGTACTATATGTACTTAAGCAACCTCTTAAAGCTTTTTGTCGTTTGGGGTGTTTGTTTGTGATTATTTTATCTTCCTAAGATGAAATGATGTATTTATAAACAAATGAGTGATGGTGTGTGTGGAGTGAATTCTAAATGAGTGAGGGTGTGTGATTAGTGACTCCTAACTAATTGCTAAGAAAGGAATGCTTTGAAGGAAATGAATTAAAATAACTGAAAGCAAAGAACCACTCTTCTAATGGCATTAGACACCATTCATGCTGCTGCAAAAATAAGAAAATCACTTAAAAGACCAATGATAAAGTTTATCTCTTCCTAACTCTCTGCCTCTAACACATAGTACTGTGTAAGACACGATTAAGAAGTAGCTAAAAGTAAGTCTAATAACTGATAAAAATGAGAAAATCTACTTTAAAGACTAGTGATATTATTTTTCTCTTTCTAACTCTCTGCCTATATCACATAGTACTGTGTAAAGCACGATTAGAGAGTAGCTAAGGATTAGTCTAGAAAGCACTCAAAGCCAGCTGCAAGTAATTAATGTTCTGATCTCTAAAAAGATAAACAATTTATAGTAAGAGACCATACATATATTAGCAGACAGTTTTGAAAATTAAAACTAAAAACTAATTATGAGACTAGAATAAGGAGCAGCAGCTTTAAATTTGTCAACTGAAACTACCACTAGATGCAAAGCAAACACATGAACACACAAATAATCCCGGGTCAAAACCTGCGAAAAGAAATACTGATCAGCTTAAAGAAAGGATCCAAAATGAATTAAAGTGAAGTAAATTATGCTGTACATAGATCAAGAAAAGAGAATGCTGAATCATGAAAATACTATACAAGGCTAGTATGAACAGGGGCCCTCCATTCACATAACCCAAGAGAACTCAAAGTGTTGAAAGCTCCAAAACAGCACTGGTTCTATTACTCCATATGCAAAAATGTACAGTAAAGAGTGCTAGAACAGCACTATAAAAATAGAGTTTTAGAAACACTTAAAAATTATAACAAGTTCATCAACATACAGCAAATAAAAGTCTCTTAAGCGTACGGAGACGCAAGTATTTATAGGCATCTGAAGGATAGCCTATGCGTGCTGCTAGAAACGGAAAATAACAAACTGTCATGTGCAATTAAAACTAAATAGACACGTCATGAGCCTGCGTGGGTGAGCTGGAGGTCCTGGTCGTCATGGGGATTAAATCCAAACTTAGATTATGTTCCCCACGTCCTGCAAAACACGGGCAAGCCACCGTCTGAGCTGACGTGACCAAACAGCTCACGCATCACCGTTAGCTGCCTTCGTTGACCGGATCTTGCCCCTGTTTGACCGGAGGTATGGATGATGTGGATGATTGAACAAATGGCACAGGAACCTCGAGCACCTTGATACCTAAGTACCCATGTGGCTCGTTTGGCAAAGTGACACGTGGAACCTTGAAAACAACAAAAAGGCTGCGGAATCTCCAGATGGCTGCGGAATCATCAGATAGCTGCGGAATGCCTGTAAATATGTCAAAATCTAAACAAGACAGTCACACATTAGCAAAGTTCACTTGATCATGCTTAATGACATCTAGTGTAATGATCTGGGTGGTTTAACAGGGAAAATGAGGTGAAAGAGAGATATAGGTGATGAAAAACAGTAGATAATAGTGAATGATGAGGTGTAGGTTAGAGGCTCTACAGACACCCCATAACAATGATCTTTTGTCGATTTTGCATGAGTAGCTACATAGGACACCATTGCAGCACAAGCCTCCCATTTGTTCCCATGTATACTTAGGCAGAACATTCGCATTAGATCCTAGATTGGGAATTACATGGTCCATCTCATATTCTACAATTTGCATTGTTAGTCGCATATCGTGGCCTATTTTCTTCTTTCTTTTTACCACTTTACATATTGCGTGTGTTCTAGAGGAGTTTTAATCTTACCCATACAATTTTCAATGAACAATTGTAGCCCTTCTACTGCCCTTATATACCATAGGAGTTTCATAAAATTCTTCAAAAATGTAGCTAACAATGAGGGGTCTACATCTTGTGCACTATTGTTTCCAATAGACTTCTCCTAACTTCCTGAAGTAGAATCTTCGGTGAAGCTTTTTTTAGCTTTGATAAAGTTTTCCTTTGGGTGGCTTAAGTCAAACCCAACTTCCTTCACAATAGCCTTCTGTACCTATCCTTGAGTCTCTGGTTGCTTTCCCTTATCCTCTCATGTGGCTATGCCACTTCATCTTATGATATTCACATTAGGCTCCTCTTCATGAGGCTCCTCTCTCATCATTTGGATATTCTACATAGGTGTTTGAGCTTTATTTTCCTACATATTTGATATAAGTACTGGGATATTGTATATGACATGGTCAAACTATTGGCAATACTAACAAGAGGGGTGCTTTTAATTTTAGCAATCACATGCAAAATGACCTACCTCTTCATAATTGTAGCAAATAACTTGTCTGTGACCCCTTCCAACTCCTCCTCCTCGTGCTCTTCCTCGTCCTTGGAACCGTATATGTGTTGCCCCTTCACCCAGATCCTGAGGCTGAATTTTTACATGCATCCTATATGTAGGGGTTTGCTCTATCATCAATTCATAGCTCCGACAATTGCACTCATCATGCCTAACCAATTTGAAGAAGGTGCAAAACAACTGTTGCAAAGTTTTCAAAAACTTCTATAGGAGATGATAGTTATCAGTCACATGTTTCCTAGAGATTTGATAGATAGTGCACCACAAGGCTAGTCCTGTACTCAGTCAAGTGGTGTTTTCTGGTTTTAGGGGGGTAGGACCTCCCCCAATAAGGAAATTCTGATAGACTGGACAGTGGTCCTTATCATGACCATCACCTTTACACTTCAGGAACAAAACTTTCACACTTACCTCGGGCTGAACTTCATTTCCCTTCTTAAGACTTTGTAGCTCCATGTGCAGGCTAGCTAGTTGTGACTGAATCTATTGTACCCCCATATTCATATCCTACACAAGTGAAGGCTCCAATATCATAGAAATATGCAAAGCTTAAACTTGCATTCCTATTTTCTATTGTGACAGTGGTAACCTCAGGTGAGGTAGGAGTGAAGCAATGTACCAACCTCTATGTTGATCATCAGTGATTATCATGTTAGCCTACTAAATCATACACTTCAATCTTGGATCAAATTCCCATGCAAACTCGTTCACCCTCTATTGAATCTCTTTAAATTTTGTTACTTACTGTGCTTGTGATTTTGGTTTCTTAAAATCATTGTTCAATTCTTGTTGGGTTTCTATCATATTCACATTGGGTTTTACTGAGAAAAACTTGATATACAAACTCATCACTTTGTCCCATAACACTATGACTAGTTGTGCTTTCTTCATATCATCAGCAGTAATCTGTTGTGCCTTCCATACAACATCTGCAATGAACCAAAATTTCTCAGGGTTTTAAGTCCCTAGACCCTTAAATGTAGGCATATTCATTGTGTTTTTCATGTTAAATGATGGAGGTGGAGGTGGAGGCAAAGGTGTAGGTGTGTGGGCTGGAGGTGTAGGTGGAGGTGGAGTGGATGGATGAGGTATCACTGTGAAACCTTGGCTTACGATCTTTAGTGCACTTTGTAGTATCCTTAGAATATTGCATTAGTCATCACTATCATACAATCCTAACAATGGACTATATTTAGATCCTGAACCTTTGTTCATTCTGAATGCTCTACCACTTCACGTAGTCCCAAACATCAATTTAAATGTATAGCTTGATTTTCACACAATAACATCTTAATCCAAGTCTTTAGGGCTTTTAGGTACTTACCTCTTGGTCCCTAGAAAAACCTGCACTCTTCTTTGCTATAACTTATGGACGTATCGATCGCCAACTTGGTAATGAATCCTCCCAGAATACTATTGATCTAGTGATCGATAGCCTGCATAGTTTTTTTCTGAAGCCTCCAAGCACTTCATTAGTTCTGGGGTCCACATAATAGGGTCATCAAGCTTCCACGTACCTTGACTATCCACCAATTTCGACAACCACTCGTACAATTCACAGGGGAACAAGTAGAAGAATATCTTGTGCTCATACGTAAGTAGGTCTCTATTCATCCACTCTTCCTTCGACGTGCATGGACTCTTGTTCTCCTGAGTTGAAAATGCATGCAGTTTCCAATCTATATACTTTTCAATTTCTTTCTTAGTGGGGAAACACCTATCACACATTCCTCAAATAGATCTCGGTCCTAGCAATGGAACCATTTGTTGGCTTGATGATCCCTGACCTAGGTTCAAAGTTAGTTGTGCCAACCAAAAAAATCCTAAAATGTTGTCTGTTTCAGCAACAATCTGCGTAATGCAGACTATAGTCCTACCTGAAGCAGTATTGGGGGATGAAAAAACCTGGTTTCTACATCTAGAGGCCTATGTGATAGGTTCTTGCGGTTGCTAGGGCTTAGATTTGTCTTCGTGACCCCTAATCCTTCTGAAACAGTAAATTACAGTAATTCACCTAAACAACATCTATATCTTCGTGAAGGTCTTCAATTATTCATAATATCAAAAAATATTACCGATCTACCACTTTCACACATAAGATAAGCATTTATTCAAATAATTTGCAATACAAAGCGAAAATATAGAAAACTGCAAAAGTAGATATAGATACACATATTGACACTTATTGGATCAAAATTGTCTTTATTAGATGTAATCATTCAAGTACATACTCTTTGTCCCTGTGCACTTAGCTGCAGGGGCCCACGCAATCCGCTGGAAGACTTACCAAGGTCCTTGTACACTCAACTGCAGGAGCCTTCCTGTTTGCCTAAGTACAAGAAACAAACATTTCCTACCTTAGCATACTTTCCCAAAACATTGATCTTCTATTATGACTCTTTTCTAGACTCCTTATGACCCTTATATATATAATATATATATATATATATTCTTTACTTTTACAATACCATCATCTACAGACCATGGGCAGGTTTCAAAACTTCTTATCTCCTAACAACCTAAGGGACTAAAGCCCCTTTGAATCTTATTATCTTCACACTCCGCTTCCTCAAATCATGGCAACTTTATATTTGTACAAAAGTAAGGACCAAAATTTGAACCCAGGGTACCCTATCGCAACAATGTATTTATGTCATTTCAGGTTTTAAGTGCTCATTCATGCATTTGAGTTATTGATGTAAAGTTTCAATAATAAAATTAAAAAGTGATGCATAAATTTCAACAAATTAAATCATACATTCTTTTTGTTGGTTCTAAAAGTTGTATGCAAAATTAATTTGTAAATTCTTCTTTAGGTTTTCATGATATTCTCTGTGTTTATTTCAAATTCAAGTTTCATGTTGTAACAACCCCTCGTTGATTTTTTTTCCATGTAGATAAATAAGACCAAGGTCATGGGACACATATTCCAAGCTAAATGGAAAGAAAACATTATAGTGGGCATCACTTGTGATAATGACTATTGAAATTGGTAAAGGAAAAGAGACAACAAATGCCATTTAATTAAGAAGAGAAAAGAAAATAGGAGAAAAGGGAGATGAAGAGACACAAATATGCATGCATGGGAAATTAGAGAGAAATTAGAGGAAAATGAAGAAAAAGGAACAAGGAAAGGAAGAGACTAGACATCAATGATAAAAGGGCATTAGAGAAACAATTCACAACTTTTGTTAGTTTAGCTTTTGGCTCTCTTCTTCTATACTCTTAAACTCTTTCACACTTAGAGAAATCTTGGAGCATCCTAGCATACACTTGGACTTGGAGAGAATAAAGAAAAGGAAAAGCAAGGAACTGTGAGCAATGGAGAGAAGTTTGGATCAACAACTATAGTTGGAGTTCATTGTAGGTAACGGGTTGCATGTGTGATTTCCTTGTTAAAATTTGGATGCATGGTACATGCATGTTGTTCTTTGGTTATTTTGTTGTCATTGGTATGGTATTTTCTTGAACTGATAGTGGTTTCAACCTTTCCTTTCCATTTCTTGGATAGCCATGATGTAGTGGGTTCCCTCTTTGATTAAGATTTGAATGACCATTAGAATTGGATCATGTTTGAGCTCATCTCGGGAAAATTCCCAAGGGTTAAGGGTGGAGATAGTCTTCCTCCTGGAACTCTTGAAAGATGGGTGGAGATAGGAAAATTACTCTACAACTGGTGAAGAAATTTGCAGGCATCTAAGCTTTTTTTGATGTTAGTGATTTCAATATTGGTTTAGGTGAAATCATTGTGGTTTAGGGTTGAGGCAGTTTAGCCTCTAGAATAATTGGTTGGTTATATTTTTGTTTAACCAATATGATCCCACATTCATGCTTGTAATATGGCACAGGGGTGATTGGATTAAATAGATATTTGGTTCAGCCCAATATATGGCCAAGTGGTACATGGAAGCCCCTAACTTGGTTGGCTTTTGCACATGTTAATATAAGAAATTTTATTATTTTGATTGATCAGAATTTGTACTGGTTATTATTTTAATATTATGGCTAGTTTGTCATGGATTATATGCATGGTTATATGATGTGCTCTTGTTATGGATATTGTTCATGATTTGATAAGTGATTGAATGTTTGATGAATGAAAAGGCTAACAAGTGTTGTTGCAGCTACCCTAAGAGGGAATTTGAGCTTATTGATAATTCTCAGGTGTTGTTTAAAATTTTATGATTAGATATGCATTCATGACTTGTATCTTTTGTGTTTACTATCTATTTGATGAAATTTGTATCATGTATTAGGAATGTTTTGGTCAAGGTCTTGCTTGAGTATTGGTTGTTTAGACTTTTTATGACTTTGAGAAGTTCTTGGCAATTTTGGGCAGTGGTTTGTAGGCTAGCCTTGAAAAAGTGGCATAGATCTCACCACTATATTCACAAAATTGGAAGATTTCAGTCATAAGCACATGCATAAAGCCCTATGGGCATAGTCGAAGCCTTCCAACTTCATGCACATGGTGTCAAGGATGTAGTTAAGAGTTAAATCTTATGAAAATAAGTTCCAACTCGGGGATTGGGGTACTGGCTGTTAGAATCTTAAGTGATTTGGTGTCCCTGATGGGTGGTAGTAATAGTTTTGGTTAGTAGGTCCCACTTCTGTAATAGGAACTTGGAGGTCGAGTCATGTCATAGTAAATCTCACCTCTTGTTTACCATGGAAAGCTTGTAAAAGTGGGTAAATGTGGGAGGAGATGCTACATAGTAGTACCGAAGTAGGTTACAAAGATGGACCTTAGGGTACATGTTGAAGATTATGGTTATCATGTGTGCAGTTATTGTCATAGAGAGTATGGTTGTTCATCAGTCAGCAGCACAGGGTTTGTTCATATAGTGGAGCAACACAACAGCAATGTATCTTGTTCTCCAAAACCAAGGACCATCATCTTAGTCTTAACCCAACAGAATGGGACCATTATATCTAGTCTATTATTACCTATGACCGACTATTATTATTATTATGTGTATCATGATGTTGATATGTGTTGTTGTTGTTGTGTGTGTGTGTGTGTGTGTGTTTGTGTGTGTGTGTGTCGTGCTAATATGGACTGAGTTATGCAAATGTGATTGCCTCCCTTGAGATACACTATGGTGGGATTATGATTATGTCTTCTATTTGGTTTATCTAACATATTATGTTTGCGAAAAATAGAATATCAGATATGAAGAGCAGAGTAGTAGACTACAATTCACATGACTCCCCTTAAAGGCTTGATGTGAAATGAGTGGAATGGGAAAAGTTAGTTAAGTAGTAAGGAGAAGAGTATTCTCCTAATCTAGTAGATACACTGAGGAATCTGAGGAAAGAGATCAAAAGTTGTAAGGCAGATAATAACAGGTTGATTGAGGTAGATGAAATACTTGTAAAGGCTCAGGAAAAGTAAGTAGAAGTCAATGCAATGATTCTTCGGAGCCTTACAAATTTGTAGAAGCAGGGACAACTGGCAAACAATTATAGAGATAGAGAGGAGGACAAGACTAATGGAGCATATGGTAGGAGGTCTCAAAGAAGACACATGATGGATAGAGATCATAAAGTCAGAGGTGGCAGATTTTTGGATACACCTAACATGCAGGCTAACACTCAAGGATTTTATTCCATCTCGAGTTCTGAGATAAATCGTCATCATTACCACTATCATTCTTATAGGAGGAGTGAGAGGGATAATTTCCAGACAAGTTAAGGAAATCTAAGCCTCCTACTTTCAATGGGGAAGTGAAGAAATCAAAAGACGTGGAAGTATGACTACTTGGGGTGCAAAATTTCTTCAAATTGCATGCTTATCCAAAAAACATGAAAGCCAAGATAGCTACCTTTAGTCTCAATGGAAAATCAGATATCTGGTGGGAATATGTTAAGCGTGACAGAGGAATTAGGGAAGACAAGTGGAGTGGGCATGAGTTCAAAAGAATCTAAATCAGGAATAAGTACTTGTCTGAGGTATACTATGACGAGAAGGCCAAGGAATTCTAACAGGTTAATATGGGTTCCATGACAGATGAAGAGTACAAGGCTAAGTTTCTGGAGTTGTTATGGTATGTTCCCCACCTCAAGGATGAGGAAAAAAATGTCTAAAGGTTCATCAATGGATTTCCTGTATAATTTAAAGATCGGATTGAGTATGATGAACCTCGGTCATTGGAGGAATTCATCGGGAAGCTAAAGCATTGTTATGAGCAATTTAAGAGAAAGCCTGAGTCCAAGAATGACTAGAAAGGTAATGAGAAGACTAAAGGAAAATGAATTAATAAGGAAGGAATATCTCAGGATGTAGGTGACAAGGAGAATGTGGGTCCTCATAAGAGGTTCAATGCAGATGAGAGAGGACATGGGTCTTAGCCTGAGGAGAAATAGAACAAAGGCAATGGCAAGAAACCTTTAAGGTTTTTGACTTGTTGTGGAGAGCATCGCAAGAGAAATTATCCATCACATCAGGGTGGTAGGTGTCATATTTATAGTGCTCGGGAGGCACATACATTGGATATGTAGGCAAAATTATTCCCCATATTTATGAAGTGGTGGATAATAGGCATCCAGATCATCAAGCTTCTATTATCAATATGGAAGATAAGATTTTTGATCTAGTCATTTCTATTTTTATTGATTGTCGATTGAATTATAGCTATGTTTGTCCTGGTTTGGTGGATCAGTGTCAGTTGAGTAAATAAGTTCATATTGAATCTTGGTTGGTGAAGTTAGCTATAGAGACCAAGAGAATATTTCATCATTGGGTGAGATCTTTTGAATTTGAGCTTAATGGTATGCCTACATTAACACATCTAAATGTTCTTCCTTTGGGATCATATAGTATTCTTTTAGGCTTGGATTGGTTTTTCATTCATGGGACTAAAGTGGACTACTATGACAAGGCTATTGAATGCTTGAATGATGATGGGTAAAGGAGAGTCTTGCAGGGAGAGAATAATCCTACATAAGTGAGAATGGTTACAACTATGCACGAAAAGCGTAGTCGAAGGTAGGGACATGTATTGTTTGCAATTAATATTTCTATTGAAATAGGGAAAGAGGATGAGGATGATGAATTATTGAAGAGGTATCCTATATTTCAACAGTTTTAGGATTTGTTTCCTGCAGACATTACAGAGCTACCGTCTCGTAGGGAAGTGGATTCATCTATTGAGTTGGTAGTAGTACCAACATCTAAGGCATCATACAAGATGAGTACTCTGGAGTTGGTGTAAATGAAGTTGCAACTTAAAGAGATGCTTGAAAGTGATACATTAGGCCAAGTGTGTTGCCTTGGGGTGCACAAGTGTTATTTGTAAGGGAGAAGGATGGTACTCTCAAATTGTGCACTGATTACAAACATTTCAATAAAGTGGCTATCAAGAACAAGAATCCATTTCCATTGATTGATGACTTGTTTTTCAATAGAAGGGAGCTGCAATGTTTTCAAATATTAATTTAAGATCAAGATATCATCAGATGCACATCAAATAAGATGACATCTAGAAGACTTCATTCTCTATGAGGTATGCGAATTATGAGTTTGTGGTGGTTCCTTTTGGTCTTACCAATGCTCCAACTACCTTCATGTGTTTGATGAATAGTATGTTGCACCCTTACCTAGACAAGTTTGTGATAGTCTTTGTTGATGACATATTAGTATATTCAAATAATGAGGAGGAGCATGCAAAGAAATTGACAACGGTGTTGAGGTTGTTGAGAGAGAATCAGTTGTATACCAAGCTCAAAAAGTATAGTTCTTTTTAGACTCAGATTCATTACTTGGGACATGGTGCCTCTAAGGAAGGGATAGAAATGGATCTAGAAAATATTAAAGCTATCATGGAGTGGCCAACTCCTAAGAACGTGGATTATGTCAGATCATTCATGGGAGTAGCAAGTTATTATAGGTGGTTCATTAGGAACATCTCCAATATTGGGTATCCTATCACATCCTTAGAGAGGAAAGGGAACAAGTTTGAATGGACAACTGAGTGTTAAACTAGTTTTGAGAAGTTGAAGCATTTAACTACAAATGCTATGATTTTTAAGATTGTAGGTCCTGATAAGGAATTTTTGGTTTGTAAATATGCTTACAAGGAAGGACTAGGTTGGGTCCTAATGCACAAAGGACAAATGGATTTTTATGAATCAACAAAGGTGAATGAGCATGAGAAGAACTATGTGACTCATGATCTTGATTTTGCAGTGATCATTCCTACGTCAAAAATGTGGAGGCATTATCTCCTTGGAAGGAGTTTTATTTTGATGAGTGATCACAATGGACTGAGGTATCTATTTGACCAACCCAATATGAATGTCAAGAAAGTTATATGGTTGGTTTCCCTCTATGCGTTTTAATTTGAGATCAGGTACATTAAGGGCAAGGAGAACACAATTGTAGATTCTCTCAGTAGGAGAGTGCAAGTGAATCATATTTCATTTTTAAGCACTTTTGGGATAGATATGCAGACTTGAATCTTGCATGTAGGGTAGCATGATGAGAGGTATAAACAGGTGAAGTAGAGGTTGCAGTAGTAGGGTGAAGGTGATAGGGATGAGAAGTATCACCTAATAGCAAATGGCTTGGTTATATTTAAGAGCAGAATTTGTGTGTCTAACAATGGCAAATTGAGGAAGCTTATCTTGAGAGAGTTTCATGTCAAGCCATATTTAGACTACCCAATATATCATAAGACTTTGAAAGATGTTAAGAAGTTATATCATTCACAAAAATTAAAGAAAGAAGTGGTTGATTTTGTTGCAAGATGCTTGGATTTTCAGCAGGTGAATGTAGAATGTGAAAATTCAGCTTGTTTATTGCAGCCTATTTCAATTCTAGAATGGAAAAGGAGGTCATTTCCATAGACTTAATAAAAATATTTCCAAGGAAAACGAGGAAGCATGATTCCATCATGGTTATGGTTAACATGTTGAGAAAGGTAGCTCACTTCATTGCAGTGAAGGCTACTAATACAACTAGTGAAGTAGCTTAGGTCTTTACCAAGGAGATAGTGTGTTTGCATGGAGTTCTTAGGAAGATTGTATCAGAAAGAGATGGAAAGTTCACTTCCACGTTTTGGAAGGAGTTGTTTGTAGGCTTAGGGACATAGTTGGCTTTCTGTACAACTTATCATTCATAGACATAGGGACAGAATATAGGGTTAACAATATGCATGAGGACATGTTGAGGATGTATGCCATGCATCAACAGAGGAGGTGGGAGGAGTATCTTCCACTAGTGGAGTTTTCTTATAAAAATGGGTGACAAGGATCCTTGAAGACGAGTCTCTCTATAGGCAAAGTTGCAATTCTCCTATCAGATGGAGTGATCTAGTGAAAAGAGTGTTGATTGAGCTAGATATGTTGCCCCAGATGGAGCAGGAGATGCAAGTTATTAGAACGAATTTGAAGGCAACACAAGACAAGAATAAGAGTTATGAAGATCAACATAGAGCATTCAAGGAGTTACAGGTTGGGGAGAACGTGTACTTTCACATCAAGACAAAGAGGATCTCCTTGAGGCTTAGGTCATGTGTGAAGTTGGCAACTCGATATTCTAGGCCTTTTGATATCCTTGAGAGGATTGTACTAGTGGCCTACAGACTTCGACTATCACCAAAAGTGAAATTCCATGATGTTTTCCATGTTTCATTGCTTAAGAGATATGTGCAGGATGTTGATGATGTTATTGATTGGTCAGTATTTCAAGTGGAACCAAAGGGAGAGTTCTAGTTAGAGCCATAATTCATATTGCAGTGGAAACAACTCATGCTCCAAAACTGAGAAATAGAGAAGGTTAAACTAAAATGGAAGCATTTTGGGCCCGATAAAGCTGCAAGGAAGATGGTTGATCAGATGCGGGCATTATATCCATGTTTATTTTCTGATTGAAGAAAATGAGTTTTTGATATATATATATATATATATATATATATAATATATAATAATTATATAATATATATAATATATAATATATATATATATATATATATATAATATATATCTATGTAAGTATGTATGTAAATAAATGTATGTATGTATGTATGTATGTATGCATGCATGCATGCATGCATGCATGTATGTATGTATGTCATTGTAAATACCGCATTGAGTTGTGTTATAAAGATCCAATAAGAAATATGTTTTTCATGTTGGTCCATGTTTACAATAGTTGTTTATTGTAAATATTGCATCAAGTTATGACATAAAACTCCATGGGCATTATGTTTTGTTAGTCACAAGTCCCATCAAACATCGATGATAGTGTTCCCCTAAGGGGGAGGGGTTTTAACAACCCCTAGTTGATCTTCCATGTAAATAAACAACCCCAACGTCATGGTACACATATTCCAAGTTGAATAGTGGGAAAACATTATAGTGGGCATCACTTGTCGTTTAATAATGGCTATGGAAATTGGAAAAGGAATTGAAAAAGGTAAAGAGGAAATAAATGACATTTAATTAAGGAAATAAAGGAAGATAGGAGAAAATGAAGATGAAGAGAAATATATATGCATGTAAGAAAAAATAGAGAGAAATTATAGGAAAACGAAGGAAAAGGAAAAAGGAAAGGAAGAGACTAAACATCATTGATAAAAAGGCATCAAAGAAATAATTCACATCTTTTGTCAGTTTAGCTTTTGGCTTTCTTCTTCCTTACACTCTTGCACACTTAGTGCATTCTTGGAGCATCCTAGCATTCACTTGGGCATGGAAAGAAGAAATCAAAGGAATTGTGAGTAGCAAAGAAAAGGTTGGATCAATAGCTACTATTGGAGTTCATTGCAGGTAACAAGCTACATGTGTGATTTCCATGCTGAGATTTGGATGCATGGCACATGCATGTGGTTATTTGGTTATTTTGTTGTCATTGACATGGTATTTTCCTAGATTGACAATGATTTCATCCTTTCCTTTCCATTTCCTAGATATCCATGATGTAGTGGGTTTCCTCTTTGATTAAGCTTTAGATGGTCAAAAGACTTGGATCCTAGTTGTGGTGGTCTCAGGAAAATTCCTTTGGGTCAAGGTTGGAGATGGTATTTATCCTAGAAGTCTTGACAGTGGAAAAATCCTTATATCTAGTGAAAGAAATCAAAGGCATCCAAGCTTGTTTTGATGTCAGTGATTTCTCGACTGATTTAGGTGCAATCATTGTGGTTGAGGGTTGAGGTGGGTTGGCCTTTGGAATCCCTAGTTGGTTGTATTTTGGTTTGACCCATATGATCCCACATTCATGCTTGGAATATGGAACAAGGGTGATTGGCTAAAAGAGATATTTGGTTCAACCCAATCTATAGTTGGGTGGTACCTAGAAGTCCCTAACTTGGTTGGGTTTTTCATATGTTAATATCAGTCATTTTCTTATTGTGATTGATCAACACTTGTACTGGTTATCATCTTGATCTTATGGCTAGTTTTTCATGGATTCTGTGTTTTTTATATGTTGGTTATATGCATGGTTATATGATGTGTTCTTGTTATGGATCTTTTTCATGATTTGATAAGTGATTTAATGGTTGATGAATGCATAGGCTAACAAGTGTTATTGCAACTATCCTGAGAGGGAATTGGGTCTTCTTGATAGTTCTCTTATGAAGTTTAGAAGCTTATGAAGAGGAATGCATTCAGACCTATATCTTTTATGTTTACTATCTATTTGAAAAAATGTGTATCATGTATTAGACATGTTTTGGTCAAGATCTTGCTTGCATATTAGTTGTTTATAGTTGGTACCATCTAAGAATTAAATCTGGAAAGTTATCCAAAATTTTGCGTAGAGCCATGTAGGCCAACTATGGAAAAGTGGTATAGATCTCACCACTACATGCACATAAGTGGAAGATTTTTGTCATAGCCACATGCAGGAAGGGTTGTGGGTGAACCTTCCAACCACATGTATAGTGTGTCAAGGGTGTGGTTTGAAGGTAAATCTTATGAAAATAAGTTCCAACTCGGGGATTGATTAGTAGGGGTAGTTTTTAGACTCCTGAGTGATCTAGTGTCCCTAATCGGTGGTAGTATGAGTTTTTTTTAGCAGGCCCCACTCCCCTAACTGGAACTTGGAGGTCTGATCATGTCATAGTAACTATCATCTCATGTTCACCATGGAGGTCTTGTAAAAGTAGTTAAATGTGGGAGAAGTTGTTACATATGTACTCTTTTTTATCTTATTGTTTTGTCACAAAATATCAAGAAACATAAAGAGCCATTTTCAGCCATTCACATCAAATTCTAAATCTATGTTCATATGCATTTGTTTATGTTGCAATACACCAAAAATTACTCCTAATTCATTTGATATTTGTTATGTATCTCTTAAATATAAAGATCTCATACATTCTAGCATTCAACGTGGGTTTTCACAAGAAAGTGTAATGTACAATGAGAAAATTCTAGCCAAATCAAATTTTTCAGTGTCTGCTTTAAATTTCATTTTATTCTAGGAATTTAGGTAAGTGAAAATGTCAGCAATTCAAAATGGTTTTTTTGGGTATGATTTTTGTTAGTTTTATGGTAGAGCATCCATGTGCATTGTGTTTGGCATAAAGAAATAAAAGGGTTTAAATAAAATAGAAAAGCGATAAAATTCCTTACCAAACTAAAATGAGTAATTAAGAATTCATTCCAACCTATTAAAATTAGATGGGCAACTAAGCAATTAAGAATACAACTATAAGAAAACATAGTAATTTGAATTTTTCATTTTCATTGAAAACCCATGTAAATTTTCATCAAAATAGCAAAGATACTCTTTCAACAGACTCTATGAATTCTACAAAAATTAAACAAAATAACCATACTAATACATAATTTCCTCTAATTAAAAATCACAATTCAATTTCATACCAAACCAATTTTAGAACATAATCTGCCATGAAAAATATCTTTAATTGTATCAATATGGTGCAAAAATCAAATTACAAGGTGTGTTTCATAACTACATGAAAAATAAGGATTGAGATCCCATGACATCCTTCAGAATTCCTCCTTACAATAGTTTCAAAAACCCCCAAAAATTCTAAAAATAATTGACGGAATTTCCCCTACACCAAAATATTTGTAGGGTGGGTCCCATCTAATTTGGATGTAGCGAATTGTCCTTCTCACTCTTGCCTATATGTTGAGGCTCTTCTCTGTCTTTCCAAGGCATTGGTTGGGCTACATACTACGTTGACTATTTTGTTGGAGGTGTCGATCTTGGTTTTTCTAATGTCAGTGCAAATGGTTGAGATCATCCATGCTACTGTTGTAGAGGCCTCGTGCTTGAACCTGCTTCCACTAATGACACATGCAGCATTGGTGCATATCCCCTTTGAATGGATAATTTATACAAATAAATCATACCCCTCTATTCTTTTCCCAAGAAAATATTGCATGATTGAATGTCCAAAATGATCCTTTCTAAAGTGGTAATGGTCTCATAATCCACTTTTCCTTTCTCTTTGAATAGATTCTTTAACATGAATAAAATTTCAAAATAGTCTTCATACAAATTTACAATTTCCTTTCCATGTAGGGGACAATCCTCCTCCCCAAAGAATTTTTTATCTTTTGTAATGTCATTGAATCTATTCATAAGGGATTCCTCATAATATAAATCCCCATAACCAGAAAATAAAGGTGGGAATTTCCTCTTTCATAACACTTCACATCTATCTTTAAAATCTTTTATCTCATTTAAAAGTGCCTCTACTTTCTTCTCTATGAGTATCACCAACTTTTGTTTTCTCTTCATTTGGTTGGCCCTCACAACCCAACTAGATCTGTCAATATTTTGCTTGACTACTTCCTCCTTGGGTGTAGAGTCTAAATATTGCCCTACCATGACATCCTTTTGGCCCAATAATCCTCTCTTTTTCATATATATATGCATCACTTAATAAAGCCATATCTCCAAGGTTTTGATGAAGGTATGCATTAGTATGTTTTCTTGTTCATATTTAGCTGAATACCCTATTGTTTTAATTAAAGTTGTAAATAACTATCGAATTGATGTGCTTCCGCATCTAGTCCAGGATGTTGTAGCTACCTTCATTGTTCACGAGGTTTCAGAGCTCCATTTCAATAACGAAAGATGCAGATGGATAGAAGCTGATTCCCTCATGAATACCTTCCTATTTACTCGAAACCATTTTCCAAAGGTAGCACAGGAGATCGCGGTCAAACCCTGAGTCAATTGTCAAATTAACGCAGCATAGATTCAAGATATGTTGAAATCTTATCGTTTTCCTTTTGAAATAGAAAAACGACGGTTTCACGATATAAGATTAGATAGGGTTAAGAGATATCAGTCTTACAATTCTCATACAATTATGCAAAAGACATGTTATAAATTCAATGGTTGCACTACTATTTGGGGGTGTGCCGTACGAAATGTTTTCTGAACAATTTATGATTTCTGTGTGAATGAATTTGGTTTCTGTGTGCAATTATTGTACTATTTTAAAGCTCTAAACTACTATGTAGAGCGCCCCTGCAATCAGTGTTAGGTTTTGATCGAATGCAATATGATTTCTTTCAATTATTCAATTACTCTGTTTTGTGTGAATATGTTGTATGATGATTTCAAATTGTTACCTGCATAAGAATTCTACTTTTCTTTATACCTAGATTAGGTTGTTGTTTACTTTTCTTTATACCTAGTACTACACAGTTATTTTCTTTTCTTATTATCTAGCATAATTGAGTGTTTTCAATTCAGAAATGTTGCTTGGATTACTGTGCTTCAACAAAAAGTGAACAAGTGAGAAGACATTTCCTAAAACAATTGAGTTCAAAAGTAATTCCTTCATATATGCTAGAGTAAGATTGTATTTTACGCTTAGAAGATTAGGAGCTGTAGCAAGAGGTTTAAAATCAAACTCCAAACAAATTAACATAAGTAAAACCACCCTCACATCATCCACAAACTGATTGAACAATGATTGATTCCTAGGAAACTTATCCTTAAGAATGACAACATTAGTTCAACTAACAACACCACCTCCACCCTCAGACTAGACTATGAAAAATACATAACGACATACTAAGATAGCTTCTAAGAACATATTGTGCACCCATACTTCATCAGTCTATGCACCTTGGTTGACAATTTATGATTGCCAATTCAAGGACATTGAATTGACCAAAAATTTTGGCGCTGTTGCCAGGGAAGTTTAATTATAAGCCATAAGAAAAACAACAAACAAAAGCATCATTAATTTAAAAACATGACATTCATAGGGATAGAGACTCTAGAGGTAGATTTGTAGGATGAGGAAGAAGTTTAATTCGCACAAATCCACTCACTCCACCACGATTTCAAGATTCGGCACCACTTACTCAAACCCAAATTCCATTTAGGGGACAACAAAGACTTCCTGAAGTCTCAAGATCAAAAATTCAATCCAAAACTTTTCCTACTTCCTCTACTGAGGTTGTAATTGAAGAAAATCCTAAATCCCCAACCATAGGAGCAATCTTTTTGTCCTCCACTGGTGAACAAATTGAGGGAGAAGAATTAGAAATTCCCAGTAAAGACAAGCCATTGGAAACTTATTCTGAAAAACCATTGATAGAGGAACTAGAAAGATTAGAAGAACACTATCTTAGTTTTGAAGAATCTATCATGGTTGAAGAAGAAGGAGAAGTACATAATTTCCATGGTGAAGAGGATAGGATTTGAGACAGAGGAAGAGGAAGAGGAAGAGGTAGAGGTAGAGGAGGGGGTAGAGGTAGGGGGAATAAAGATCTTTCGGGATTCCTATCCTTGATGAGGATACAAGCCTCACAATGAAAAATATATCACCCTTGATCCTTCCTAATTTCCATGGGAAAAGAAATGAGGATCCAAAGACATTTCTCTTTGAATTTGAAGTATTGTGCAGATCATATGACTATCTTCATGATGCTCAAAAGTTGAAATTATTCCCTGCCACATTAAAAGACTCAGCATTAAAATGGTTTATGAGTTTGGGAGTGCATTATATAGCAACATGGGCATAGATGAAGGAGGCTTTCTTGGGAGAGTACAACAACTATTATATGCCTAGCAACCTTAAGGATGAAGCTTTCAAGATGACACAGAAAGAAGATGGGAATCTTGAAGACTTAGTAGAAAGATTTGTTTATAATGTTAAAAGAGAAAAAATGGATAATTTGGATGAAGAAACCTTAAAAGCTCTTTTACCCAGAGCTGTTAAAGATGAATTGATCGATCTACTTAAATTGACAGGGAAAGGAGATATCTCCCAACTCCCATTTGCAGATATTTGTGATTTGTGTGTACATATCTTGACGGGCATAGCAAGAGTTGGAAAGAGTCCTATAGACCCTCTCTTATCAAGAATAAACAAGTCTATAGTTGGAACAATTAGTAGGGCAGAAATAGGGAACCTACTTGATACCTTTAAGGCAGATATTTTAGGGAGCTTAAGTGAACAAATAGACACCCTTAAAATACAGAACAAGAAAAATTCCAAAAATGTTGTGTTATCTATCTTTTGTCCAAAACGTCGGGAGAAACATGCTCTGAGAGAATGTCCCTTAGACTCAAAATTCATAGAAACTTGTGCCATATGTGCGGATAATCATGATACAAAGGAATGTCCATCCTTACCAGGGCTCAAGGCTATATTCAATGATGAAGGAATTTCAGAACCAGTAGATCCTCTCTACTTTTTAGCTAAAATACATGGCAAAACCACGAACCAAATCAACTACAAGGATTTAGACCACAATAATTTTCCCAATCTTTACAAAGTAATTGGAATCCAACTTGGCAATATTGGGCTCTGCCACAATCACAACCTTGGAATCAAGGATGGAAAAATCCTTATGGAGCCTATGCTCAATATCAACAATAATTGACATCCTATATTCCACCACAATTCTTAAGCCCATACAATCAAATTCCTCAAACTAATCAATTACCACAAGTCCCAGTACAAATTCAAAATCCACAAATTTCCCTACCATTTCCACAAAAATAAAATCTACTACCTACTCAACCACTTCCAAATCCTAATAATAAAGTACCACAACAACTAGTATACAACATGGAGGGTCAGAATCCTCAAACTTATGTAATAACCCTACTAGACCTAAACAATTTTCAATTGAGGTCTGGAAGGGTATTACCCAAAAACCCTCTTGTTGTCATTCAGAAAACAAAATAGGATCTTCAAAAACATAAGAATCAATCAAAAGAAGGAGAGACCTCTCTTCCACAAAAAGAAACTAGAGAAACATAAGAAATTCTAGTAAATACTCCAATCATAGAACAACCTTCAATATCAGTTAAGCCACCTTTCCCAAAAAGATTAAAAATCGATGAAGGAGTAGAGAAAAAATTATCTTGCCTGATTATAATATGATGTACAAATTGAGAAATGTCAGTATTAAGATTCCTTTATTGCAAGCCATAAAAGAAATACCAATTTTTGCAAAAACAATTAACGAATTAAGTACACTACAATTAGGAAGAAAAATAAAAGATATAGAAACAAATTTGTTAGTCTGAAAAATTGTAGACATTATGATGGGAAAAACGATAATCCAAAAGTATCTAGACCCAAGAAGCCCCATTGTAAAAATTCACATAAATGGAACTAAAATACTAAACACACCAATTGACCTAGGAGTGGCTATAAACATAATGAACAAACAAGTGATGGATACACTTAGGCTTCCTAATCTTCAATACACACCAACCTCATTGCAATTATCAAATAGATTTGTTATTAAACCAGATGGTGTGTTAGAGGGTGTTTGTGTATCCTTATATTCTTGGGAATATCCTGTTGATTTCATGGTCTTAAAACCTAAGAGCAATTTAGGAGGACATCGCTTAATTCTAGGAAGACCTTGGTTAGCCACATTAGATGCTTTCATCGGCTGTAGGTCAGGAGATATGTTTATCTTAGATGGAAATTCTACAAATAAATTTACATTATACCCCCTTGCAAGAACAACAATAGATACAGAAACTGAAGAATGGATAGAAGATGGAGAAGACATCCAACCTATCTTTGTCACTGAACAACTAAAAGAGGAAGACAAACTTCTAGACTTGTTAGAAAATAATGAATCTTCCTCACATTATGAGCATAGTCGAAATGAATATCTCTCCTCTAAACAAGTATCATTGTTTTCCATGGAGAAATTTGGAAATTCCTTGATAGAAATCTTTCCAAGAAAAACCTTAAATATCAATGAAAATTTGGAAGATATTCAAAAGAAACAATTGATAGAAATTTTACAAAAACATTCTTCTGCTTTTGCATGGGAATATACTGGCATGAGAGGGATTGATCCTAAAACTTGTATACATCATATCTACATTGAACAAAATGCAAGACTAGTTAGACAACCTCAGCAAATAATGAACCCAAATCTAAAAGAAATTGTTAAAGAAGAATTGCAAAACTTATTGAATGTAAATTTCATTTATCCAATATCTGATAGTCAGTGGGTTTCACCCCTGGTAATCATCCCTAAAAAAATGGAAAATGGAGAGTATGCATCGATTATAGGGTATTGAATAAAGAAACATCAAAAGACCACTTTCCCCTACCTTTCATAGATCAAGTCGTAGACACTCTAGCACGAAAAAGATATTTTTCCTTCCTGGATGGCTTTAGTGGATACAATCAGATTCAGGTGGCCCCTAAAGATCAAGATAAAACCACATGCACTTGTCCATAGGGAACTTATTCTTATTGAGTACTTCCCTTTCAATTATGTAATGCTCCTGCAACATTCCAAAGTGCAGTCCTTGGCATTTCTCTGACCTTATCCATGATTGTGTGGAGGTATACATGGATGATTTCACAATCTATGGGGATTCTTTCAAAGAAGCATTAGGGAACCTGGAGAAAGTTTTGATAAGATGTCAAGAAACAAAACTCTCATTAAGCCATGAAAAAATGATGTTTAACAAAGAAATTGTTTTAGGTCACCATATTTCTTGAGATGGAGTTAAGGTAGACTCATCTAAGGTAAAAGCCATTTCCAAGTTATCAATGCCAAGTTGTGAAAAGGACATCAGAATTTTTCTCAGTTTTACCACATATTATAGTATATTTATAGAAAAATTCACAAATATTGCATCTCCACTCTTTAAACTACTTAAGGACTGTGAATTCAGTTGGGATAATGAATGTCAAGTTGCCTTTGAAACATTGAAAAGGAGAATTTCTGAAGCACCCATCTTAAAAGGACCTAACTAGAAATTACCTTTCCTGTTGGAATATAATCCTAACATCTAAATTTATTTTTTAGCCTAAGTATCCTTGACTTAGCCACATGCATTAAAAATCATGTTCACACTTGGTTTTTGGTAAACTAGCATGGTGGACCAACGTTCCCTTGTTTTTTGCCTTTAAAGGCTTAATATTATGGAAATATTGGTCCAGCCACTTTCATAAACCATTTATACATCTAAGTGCATGTTCATACCTAACCACACCTCATCCACTTGAGTTATTTGAGGTTTGGTGCCCCACATAAAGATTCCCCTGAAATCAAGGGATTTGGTCCCCTGGACCATTTTAGCATGTTTCAAAGTTGCCTTCCTTGGGAAATGCACCCCTCCTCATGCTTTCCTTGTGGCTTATAATTTTCATAGGTTGTCTTGAGTTTTTGTTGCTATTTTAGGCCTCCCTTTAGCCTTTCTTAGCCTTTTCTAGTTTTTTACTAGTTTTTTTCCTAGTTTTCTAGATTTGGCAATTTCTATATAATCACCTCACTTTGGGATTTGAGGCTTGGTTTCTCATGTATTACTATTGTTCATTAATTTAATACATTGATTTTATGGAGAAAATTATTTGTCTCCTCTCTTGAATATCAACAAATTACTTGTGTTTAATTTAACTAAAATTCTAGATCTATCAGAGTTTATGTAGGAATTCTACATGGTGTCAGAGCTAGTTCGAATATAGTGGATTTTACATGATTTTATTTTTTGGAATAGATCATTAGGAGGTGTAGAAAGCAGAAATTTATCATCTCTCTCAACCCACAAAACTCATTCTAAATCCTTTCAATTACTTCGAATGGAAGACATAGATCAATCTACTCCTCCAAAGCAAAGGGCTTTATAGGGTAACAATGCGAACGGAGACTGAACCGACTTCTACAACAAAGAAGATCAAGTATTTCAATAAATTATATGAAGAAATTGGTTTGATATGCCTATAAATTTCTATAGAACTCCTATTTCATGTCAGTGGAGCCACTACTCCCGATGCGGTCTGGACCACATTAGAAGGACTATTCGGCAAGCAAGATGAAATGAGAGTGCATCAACTGGAGAATGAAATCATATCCCTCAATCCAACTCATTTCAGCAACCTACAAGAATAATTAAACAAGTTTAAATTCCTCCTCATTGAACTTGATGCATATGGAGTCAAGAGAGATGAAGATCAACTCAACCTTTCGATTCTCTCGAAATTAGGCCTTGAATATTCCGTATTTGTATCATCTTTTCAAGCATCTAAATTGACTGAGGAAAAATGGAAAATGCCTCAATTGAATACCTTCATTGCAGAATTGAATCAAGAGCAAGCTAATTTAGTCCAAATGGGTGTCCTCAACCATTCAAAGAACTAAGCACTTTCGGCTACTCATGCTGCAAAGAGTAGTGGAAGAGACAAGCAAAAAGGGAAGGGTAAATTTAATGAATCAAAGAAGGAGAGACCCCTACAATCTTCAGAGAGATCTTATTTGCATAAGGGTAATAAGAAGAAGGAAAGAACACTTTGTGGCTACTGTTCCAAAGATTTTCATCCCAAAGAAAATTGCATGAGGAAAACAATTGATGAGATGGCTAAGCAATTGCAGCACCACAATCTCACCATGCCCGAGAATGCAAAGAAGAAGGATGATAACAGAACGGGAGATGGGAGATTTATGCTTGGATTGGTGGAGACAGCTAAGTAGGCCCTTCTAGCCACTTAGCCCTTTTTTTCCTCTTTTTTTTTGGGGGTGGGGCGGGTTGTTCCCATGAGGTTTTCCCTATTTCTTCATTTTATGAGGATCCTTTATTTATTGTACCTGAGTAGCTAACATGGCATCTTGGCCAGGACTCAGTTTAGATACGTGAGTTATGATGAAGGGGGGTTGTTGGAATATAATCCTAACGTCTACATTTATTTTTTAGCCTAACTATCCTTGACTTAGCCACATGCACTAAAAATCATGTTCACACTTGGTTTTTGGTAAACTAGCTCGGTGGACCAACTTTCTCTTGTTTTTTTCCTTTAAAGGCTTAATATTATGGAAATATTGGTCTGAACACTTTCCTAAACCATTTAGACATCTAAGTGCATGTTCACACCTAACGACACCTCATCCACTTGAGTTATTTGAGGTTTGGTGCCCCACATGAAGATTCCCCCTTAAATCAAGGGATTTGGTCCCCCAGAGCATTTTACCATGTTTTAAAGTTGTCTTCCTTGGGAAATTTGCCCCTCATGGCTGATAGTTAGCATAGGTTGTCTTGAGTCATTGTTGCTATTTTAGGCCTCCCTTTAGCGTTTCTTAGCCTTTTCTAATTTTTTACTAGTTTTTTCCTAGTTTTCTAGATTCGGCAATTTCTATATAACCACTTCCTTTGGGATTAGAGGTTTGGTTGCTCATGTATTACTATTGTTCATTAATTTAATACATTGATTTTATGGAGAAAATTATTTCTCTCCTCTCTTGAATATCAAAAAATTACTTGTGTTTACTTTAACTAGAATTCTAGATCTATCGAAGTTTCTGCAGGAATTCTACATTTCCATATCTCAACAGATGCTTCAGATTCAGCCTTAGGAGCTATTTTGGGATAAAAGGATCTCACTCCTTATGCCATTTATTATACCAGTAAAAATTTAACCCCTATAGAGTTAAATTATACTATAACCGAGAAGGAGTTCTTAGTTGTGATTGATGCCATTAATAAGTTCAGACATTATATAACTGGCTATGAAACTTTTGTCCACACAGACCATTATACCATTAAATACTTAATCAATAAATTGGTCACTAATGAAGAATAAACAGATGGCTCCTACTTTTATAAGAATTTAACATAACCATTCTAGATAGGCCAGGAAAACAAAATATAATTGTTGATTTTCTATCTAGAATACAAAATGAAAATAATGATCAACCTGTAGAAGATAAATTTTCTGATGAATATCTTTTTGTAGTATCTACTAGATCACCTTGGTATGCAGATATTGCTAATTATTTGGCCATAGGAAAAATGCCATTTAATTTAACACCTAGAGAAAAAATAAGAATTGTCCACAATAACACATCCTACTCATGGATAAACGAAGAATTGTATAAGACAGGACCAGACCTCATCATTAGAAGATGTTTCTGGGAGGACGAAATACCAAAGATACAAAAATCTTGTCATGATGAGCCATGTGGAGGACACCTTTCTAATAGAAGAACTGCTTACAAAATCTTTCTTTTAGGATATTATTGGCCTTCAATTTTTAGGGACACCAAGGAATATGTTAAGAGATGCGAAAATTGTCAGAGAATGGGCAAACCTACTCTTTCAAATGAGACACCATTGCAACCACAGGTACTTATCGAACCATTTGAAAAATAGGCACCAGATTTTGTTGGACCAATCAGTCTACCTTCAAAGCAAAAGAAGTATATTTTGGTATGTATTGATTATGTCACTAAATGGGTAGAAGTTAAAGCACTTCCTTTTGCTACTAAAAATACTGTAGTTTCATTTCTTTTTGAGGATATTTTTACTCACTTTGGTGTGTGAAGAGAAATTGTAATAGATCAAGGGACATAGTCCACATCCAGTCTAGTGCAGAAGCTTATGGACCAATACAAGATAAAACATCGAAAGTCAAATCCATATCATCCACAAGCCAATGGACAAGTTGAGTCCACAAATAAATTGATTAAAGCTATCCTTACGAAGACAATACATCTACATAGGAAAGACTGGGTGGAAAAACTTCCAAAAGCCTTATGGGCCTATAGCACTACATGGGGGAACACTACAAGACATACTCCCTATGAACTTATTTATGGGAAGAAATTCTTACTTCCAATAGAGTTCAAGATCTAGGCCTATAAGACAACAATCCAGTGAGATCTTGACTTGTCAGAAGCCCAAAAGCAAAGGATGACACAATTAAATGACGTCAATGAGATTAGACAAGAAGCCTTTTATAGGACCAGCTTAGTGCAACAACAAAGATCAAGATGGCATGATAAGTATATTAAAGAGAGGAAGTTTCATCTGGGAGATTGGGCATTGCTCTTTGATTCAAAATTCAAAAATTTTCAAGGGAAATTCCAAACCCATTGGCTTGGACCTTATGAAGTTGAGAATATCTTTGATAATGGTGCAGTTAGAATTAGAATTATTGATGAAGAAAGAACTCCTCTATTAGTAAATGGACATCGACTCAAGCTTTATCAAAAACCATCAAAAAGAGAGGAATTTGTCAAAATATTTCTAGATAATTCAGAACTGAAGATGGTCAAGAAGAATTCTTCTTCTTTTCCACCATAGAAATTTTCATTCAGTTTGTTTTAAATATATATATAAAACAGAATATA
>APFE030145098.1:271388-378843 GCA_000404065.3 Pinus taeda | reverse complement strand
TAATAAAAAAATTATTTGTATAAACATGAAAACCAACATGTTGTTGGCATGATTATATAGAAAATTTAAAGTGAAAACCAATTTATTGGCACTTCAAATTTTCTTTTCAAAAAATATATAATAAAGATCATCTACTAAAGTTTTCTCTCTCTTAAGCTGCAGAAACAACAACTTTCCGCAACTCATCCAACTTTTTATAGCTTGGACAAGTTTTCTTAGCCAAACGAATTTTTTCAGCCTAATAATTTTAAAGACTACAAGAATGGTTGGTGATTTAGATTAAAGGATAGTTGACAATGATGCACCTATAGAAGATCAAAGGATAGCAATTGAGGTTAGCAACAGAAAATTAAAGGTACGTGTTGCTTTAATTTAACAATAGGGAAAGATATACGACATGTATGAATAAGAAAATATAGTAATAAAGTGCAATCACTATAACCTAAGGGTAATGGTCGTTTAACAAAATATCATATGCCACCACTCTAGAAGCCATATCATGACCTTGCGTCAAATCTACCAACTTAATTACCAAATCATAAGTTTGAATGCGCCCAACAGTCAAATCCATTTCCATAATCCTTTTGATAACCCATCCATTCTTCCCTATTCCTACATTCCTCTATTCATTCACCATCATTCCATCTTTCTGCCAGTTAGCAAACCCCACCAGTCCCATTTTGCTATCGAGGTAACCAATCTTCAAGGTGAAGCATCCTTCAACATGGGGGTAATTTTTCAAACATACCTAGCAGGGAAGCAATTCCTAGAAGGGTACCCACAAACTAGGGAGCTACTGCAAAGAAGACAATGGTTGCAATTCATTGAGAAGTTTAGTAGTTTCCACAAAGAGGTAACCAAGACATTCGCGCATTCCTTCGATGGAATGGAGGCCCAAATTGGGGATATCAAGCTCACAGTAACGAAGTCTATAATCGCTGAGGCCACCGAGTTGCCAAGGCATGGAGAGAAATGGTTTTAAAATAGAGGGATTGATAGCGAAGACTTGAGGGTTTTTCTTAAGAATCCAAGCATGGACATTATGGTCTACAAGAAAGGTATTCCAAGCTCCGCTCTTAAAGGTAAATGGAGAAACTTATTGCTTATGCTTCATAAGTTTATCACTTGTAGGGTAGGTTTGGACATATGTACTTTTATCATATTAGAATGATGATGCACTTCCAGGAGGATCATTAGATGAATCTTCCCTATTTTCTCTTGAATAGCCTCAGGAAAATGGCTACAAATGTTTAGAAAAAAGTTCAATGCATAGAAACCACCATGTACCATCATGGTCTAGTGAAAATATTGGTCGAATTTCACCTCCAAAGTACAGGGGATGACTGGAAAAGTTTCTTGATAATGAATCATTTTGAGGAAAGATCCCCAAAAAATCCTAGCAGCAGGACCCTCAGGGGGAGAAAAAGAACCATAGAAATGACAAAAGAATAGGCACCTCAAACTTAGACAGAGGTAACAGAAGAAGAGCTGCCCATACTAAATATTTTTCATATAATGAAGAGGGTAAACCCTAGAAGAAATAAAGCTATCCCAAGAAAGGAATAACTCTCACAAATTGAAACCTCTCCTATAAAATGAAAATCAGAGGATAAAAGGAGGAAAGTGCAGAAAAGACAAACCCCAAGGTTGAGAAGAAGCACAAGGTTGAGCATAACTCAACAAACCACCCCAAAAATTAAAGAATACATCAACTTGGAGAAAAATGAGCCGACTGAAGAAGAGCCAACAGAAAACACTCCAATAGAAATTGAACCAATAGAGGATGAGCCAATTGGAAGCCCTGGGGATTCTTCAAAAGGGTCACCAATATCATCACGACAACCTTACAACTCACCTCTAGGGAGCCTGATACGTAGTTCAAATATTGACCCTACATGGCAGGAAATATATGACTACATAGAATCATTGGAAAGGAATGGGACAACAACAAAGGAAACAATATAGAGCCCTGAAGAAGGAAGCAACCAAGTAAATCAACAATCAGCCTCAAACATCTTGAAGCAGGAGATCTTTGAACTGGAAACATTGAATCGATATCTTAAAAATGAAAATCAAGCCCTGAAGACATAGAGTGAAATACAGATCACCAAGAGTGAAAATTTAATCTTACATCTAAGCCTGTGGTATAAGAAAAATAAGAAGCTGGAGAAGGAGAATAGAATTATACAAAGAGAGACAATTAGTTTAAAGTAAAAAATCCTAGTGAGGAAGCCTAGAATTCCAATATCTAGCAGAAAGAAGAAAGTAGTGAAAAAGGGAAATAAAAAACAAGAGACAGAAGAAGAAGATAAAGAAGAAGTGTATGAGGACATACAACAGCTCCAGTCTGGGAGAATGTAGAGTCTGAATATTTCCCTACCATAACATCCTTTTTTCCCAATAATCCTCTCTTTTTCATATATATGCACCACTTAATAAGGCCATATCTCCAAGATTTTGATGAAGGTATGCATTAGTATGTTTTCTTGTTCATATTTATCTGAATACCCTATTGTTTTAGTTAAATTTGTAGTTAGCTACCGAATTGATCTGTTTCCGCAGCTAGTCCAGGATTTCGTAGTTGCCTTCATTGTTCACGAGGTTTCAGAGCTACAATTCGATAATGAAAGGTGAATATGGATAGAAAGTGATTCCCTCATGAATACCTTCCTATTCACTCAAAACAATTTTCCAAAGGTGGCACAGGAGATCGCTATTAAACCCTGAGTCAATCATCAAATTAACGCAGCACAGAGTCGAAATAAGTTGAAACCTTATCGTTTTTCTTTCGAAATAGAAAAATGATGGTTTAACAATATAAGATTAGATAGTGTTAAGAGATATTAGGCTTAGAATTCTCATACAATTATGCAAAAGGCATGCTATAAATTCAATGGCCACACTAGTATTTAGGGGCACACCGTATGAACTTTTTTTTGAACAATTTATGATTTCTATGAGAATGAATTTAGTTTATGTGTGCAAGTATTGTACTGGTTTAAAGCTCTGAACTACTATGTGAAGGGCCCCTACAATCAGTGTCAGGTATTGATCGAATGCAATCTGATTTCTTTCAATTATTCAAGTACTATGTTTTGTGTGAATATGTTGTATATTGATTTCAAATCGTTACTTGCATAAGAATTCTACTTTTCTTTATACCTAGGTTAGACTGTTTTTTACTTTGCTCTATACTTGGTACTGCACAGTTATTTTCTTTGCTTATTATCCAACATAATTGAGTGTGTTCAATTCAGAAATGTTGCTTGGATTACTGTGCTTGAATAGAAATTGAACAAGTGAGAAGACTTCTCCTAAAACAATTGAGTTCAAAAGTAATTCCTTCATAGATGCTAGAGTAAGGTTCTATTTTACACTTAGAGGATTAGGATCTGCAGCAAGAGGTTTAAAATCAAACTCTAAACAAATTAACATAAGTAAAACCACCCTCACATCATCCACAAATCTATTGAACAATGATTGATTCCTAGGAAACTTATCCTTAAGAATGACAACATTAGTTCAACTAACAACATACCTCCACCCTTGGACTAGACTGTGACAAATACATAACAACATACTAAGATAGCTTCTAAGAACATATTGTGCACCTATACTTCGTCAGTCTATGCACCCCAGTTGACCATTAATGATTTCCAATTCAAGGACATTGAATTGACCAAACATTGGGCATATGATTAAGGAGATTTATGATCACTCCCGCCTTGGTAGGGGAATCAACAATAATGTTATCAATTTGAATCATTTACCTATGGGCCCTTCTAAAAGATTCTATACTCTCTTGGATCAACTCCATATGATCCCAATGTCTGTCTACTATCTTCATGACCCTGTCCCATATGATTATCTTGTAAGCATTGAAAGAGGGTTTTGTCAGATGTTTCCTCTTCAAAAAAATTTCAATTCAAATTGAATTTGAGAATTATTCTCTTTTGTTTGATATAGCTCCATATTGGTACTCTTGAGATCTTCTTCTTTCGAATTCAAATATTTATCTCGACTTTAGATTAGAACTTTTATCGTTTTAGCATCTTTTGATATCATTAGTGATTCAAACAAACCAATTATAACATCAAGTGTTTGTTGATACTGAAGAGCCTGATATGTATTCTCCTTCATTCCTTGGACTTGTGCCTCCAATAGTACAACTTAGTCCTTATATTCCTTATTCTTGGTAAGTGCCTCATACAACATAGTCTTCAGCTCTTGGTTCTCGCTTTATACCACTACCAACTCATCTATTTATATAGGATGTTCATCAGGAATATTGAGTTGTTTCTTAATCGATGTTATATCCCTATCCTTATCTTCCAGTATGGTTTTAAGCTATTTGAAATTTCGATGAAGTGTAGCTAGGTGGATGAATTTTTCCTCTAGGGTCTTGACTTTCATATTCCTAGCTCTGCACACCATCCTTTCATATTTCAATTGTGCACTAGCCTTATTGTATAGTCCTTGCAAAATCTTGGTCATATCATTTATTTTGTGTGTTTTCCTATGCTCCATGTGAGTAACATGCATATTCAGTTCCATTATATTTTTGTATGGAATCTAATCAGCTATCAGGAATAACAGATGCAATTGAGAATCCCACATGAATCTGGCTATTTCCACCTTGGACTACAATATTTCCAACTTAAATATCCATTTTTCATAATCTAAGGCGCTCTTAACCTAGATTAGAGGGTGTGGATGGTTTTCTATGATTTTTATATCTATTTTTCTCATTTCTTTCTTTCTCACCCAATTCTTGGAATTTCTCCACTACTGACATCTTTCCAGTCTTAGAAACCTCTCATAAATCTATTTCTTTAGATTCTGACATGGAAAAAGGAAAGTGTTCCACAGTGACACCCTATTGATGGGGATTCCAGCTCGATGTTATATAGTATTAGAGTGTGTGACTTTGTCTCATAATCATCCCCTGCCACTTTTCTAGCCTCTACTTTCTTGGAGCTATGCTCCTCTCCTTCATCAACATCGATGGGTTGTAAAGTAACTCTTTTCGTCCCTGAGAGGTGAGAAATTTCTGGTTCAATCAGAAGCAAAATTTCCTTGACTTCTTCCAAAGTACCCTTGTTGGCACAAAATTCTACTAAGGGATTTGGGTCATGCTTTTGATTTTCACAGTACTTATCTTTTCTCATATCATAAATTATATTATAGGGATCATAATTCCAAGATTTTTCTTGTGGAAAAATAAAATCCCTCTAATATCTTCTCCAAAATTTCTAAAGCATTTCCTAAATTGACAAAAAAATGCCAACACACCTTGTAAGGAAGGTTGAAAGTAATTGTTGCCTTCCTAGAAGTGAAGTACACATTTTCGCTACTGAATCTCTGCTTGATGTAATCCAATGAAAAGATGTGAGGAGTCAAGAATGTTTGTTGTTGGTAGGTTTTTCCTTCAAAACCATATACTTTTACGACTTTGTACTCTTTGAAGAGGCAATAATCACCTACTAGTGTATTTAGGGCAAACTGAAACTTTTCCCTGAGGAACTGAAGGGATCTCGACAATGGTTCATGATGTAGAATGCTATAAAAAACTGAAATAAACAAGGATATATAATTTAAGAAACTTGATTTGTCTTATGGTTTTTTTACCATCAATAACCACTCATAAACATATATCAAATCATTTTTTTCGTCCACCATCTTAGGCTTCAAGTGTTCTAAGTGAAAATATTGTTGGTGGATGAATATGTAAACTAGATAAGATTGGTAGCAGAAAGATCTCTCCTCTCCAAATTTTATAAATTGGGAATGAATTTCATTTGAAAAAAGTTATGGAAAATCAAACTTGGTACAAACCATGGTGGTTGGATCATACAAGGAGGCTAAGAGACATAGAATTATCTCGGTTATGTAAATATCATTATCAATGGTGAGAACCTGGGAACCATGGAAAAATACAACTTTTCCATAGAGTCAAAATTTGTGATGTGGTAAGGAAGATGACAGGAGAGGGAAACCACTCCTTTAGCATTGCCAGTAACCATTTGTTGCTTGACATCTGGAGTAAGAGCATTACACATTTCCTTTAGTGTCCCTTTGTTTAGTCCCTGCAAACCCACCCTATTTGGAAATGAGAGCATGTATGCAATAACATATGGTGTCATTTCGATTATTTCCTTGCCTTCCTAAGATGAGATAATAGCTATTTTATAGCAAGTACTAGCTTATGAACTAGGATACCATTTCCGAAAAGTGAAATACTTGTGGAACAATAGCCATAACCAAGTCTGATGCAGATAGCTTATTATGGTCTCCTATCACATCACAGGTACTTTTAACCACCTTAATAGCTTTTTTCTTGTCATCGGTGGTTATCAAAGCATCCTAGATATTAACATCCCCCTCATAAAAATATAGTTCTTTATTTTTATCCTTCATATGGACATCAATAAAGCTTTTTGCAGATGAAGAGGACATTAAAAGTGAAACTTGCTAAAAGGGCTAATTGACTGATTAGGGGAAAAGACAAAAGGAGGATTCTCAAAGGGATCAAATAGCCAATGCAGAGGTGCCATGTGGTTGAAGGAGAAGGGATAATGAGGTTGAGGGATAATATTTTAAATTTTTTACTTTATACTAGCCAACGAATGCGAGTGGTCGAGTTTAGGAATTTTTGAGTGAATTACACTTGAATTCAACATGCCAAGGTGTTGAGGATGTGTAGTGTATTTACACCATATGCATGGTCCTTGAAACATATAAGCATAATTTTAGCTCCTTTGAAATTTAGTTTTGTCTTTGGGCCAAAGGTGGTCTCCCAAGAATAATATAGTGTGAAATACCATATAATGGTTCCCACATGACCATGGTTTAAAGGCTTTAAGGCCCATCCCTATTGAAAAAGAAATATCTTAATAGTGTATGTATCTCACTTGGTGGCTAAATATTCCCCCTAAAGAATGGCCCCTATTATTTCACCCTAGGTCAGTCGTATGGTGACAATATGATGGTGGGGTGTAGGCTAGAGGCCATGCACATCCAACCATCCCCACTCCTAGTCACATGAGATATAAAGGAACTACCTGTTGGGAATGGGTAGGGTGCCACTTGTCCACCCCTCCCGAGTACTCTACCAATGGTTCCCTGATTCATGATAAAACCTAAGGCTAAGGTCATGTGCTAAGCCCCTCTCCACTTGACACATGGTCATGGCAGCACATGTATCTTAAGGTTGGTCCAGTCAGGCGATCATGCCTACCTGACCACCTGCACCCCCCCCCCCCCCTCCCCCCCCTCCTAAATCACTCCAGCATAATTGTTTAAATATAATTTGCCCAAATAGTTATAACAAGTGTTATCATGGCATAATGGTAGGGCATTTGGTTGTGTTTTGTGAGGTCGAACCCTATGGAGGCTCATTTAGATCTTAACCAAATTTTTCCCTTACCTAAAGTGCCAAGTGCTGCCTAGTGATTGGGCCATGTGTCACTTCGTGATTGACCCAATCCATAACACCATCAACCAATCAAACACATCATTTGCCAACATACAACCATGCCACGTCTATTCTTGATTGGATCCATATTGCATAATCACTATGTTGATGTTAGCAACATGTCAGTGTAAACACTACCACGTGGTATCCATACATTACCTATTCAACCCTGCAAGTTGACTTTTTTATTGTTTGACAAAAAATTCATAATGTGATAACTTCCTCATATGATGTCAGATTGAGGTGATTCAAGCATTATTTGAATCAAAGTGATGAGATATGTGATTGGGTGCTAGTTTTGGGAGAATTTGAGCTCTTTGAGTTTTGAGCATATTTTTGATTGCTTAGATCATTCCTCCCCACTAGACACTTTTGGACCACCAAAATTATGTTTTAACTCAACAGGTAAGTGAGGGTAAAACTCCCACACTTTCTCGATCTCAATCCACATTTCTTTACTTGGATTGGTACCTTTGAGCCCCACTCAAAGATACTCCTTATTCCTTTGTGTTAAGTCCCTATCCTCCTATCAAGAATTGAGTCTTCTTGCAACTCATTTAAATATTTAGGAGAAAAATATTCTCTAGATGGAATTTGAACATTCTCTTCTTGACCATCAATCATTGGAGGCTAATACAATCTTACTTTCTCCACATTCACAACAGAATAAATTTGCATGTAGGGTGGAAATTCTAATCGGAAAGCATTGTTACCAATCTTCTCCAAGATTTTGAAAGGACCATATTTGATTGTTTTGAGTTTTTTACCTTCACCTTGTAGCCTTTTCTTTTCTTATGCATAACCAAACTTGATCTCCCACTTGTAAACCATGATCAACCATATGCTTGTCATTTCTTGCTTTTTACTTGGCTTTAATTTTCTCTAGTTTCCCTTGTACTCTTTAATGCACTAGTTGAATTTGTTCAATGAAATGCTTTGCTTTGTCCACATCACTATGTCCATGTACTAGCCTTATATTTAGCAAAGATGAAATACAAAGGAGACTTTGGTAAATAACCCAAACAAGCTTCAAATAGATATGCTTGTGTAGATGAATGTTTGGAATGATTGTAGGTATGCTCAATGTAATGAAGATTCCCATCCCAAAGTTTAGGATGCTTACCACAATGTCCTTGAAGGAGATGCACTACTATTTTGCTCACTACTTTTGTCTAGTCATTGGATTGTGGATAAAATGTGGTTCTCTTCTTCAACTTGGTGTCCATGAGTTTCAATAAACTCGATCAAAACTTTCTAACAAATCGAGAATCTCAATTAGAAATAATAAAAGTTGGTACTCCAAAGTAAACCCATACGTTTTGGAAGAACATCTTTGCGGTTTGTTCAACTATAACCTATTTCTTACATGGCATCAATACACACGTTTTTATAAAATGATCCAAAACAACATATATATAATCATGACCTTTCCTAGACATTAATATTGCCCCATTTCCATTATGAATAATGTGTTGTCCTTGATGGCCACCTACTTGATAAAGATGTCAACATAATGATTATGCAGTTTGACAAAGAGAATGGACAAAGGTTTTCCTTTATGGCAACCTAATTGATAAAGATGTCAACATGATGTTTATGCAAATACTACAAGTGAGATGGACAAAGGAATATCAGTTCAGAGACAAAAAGATAATAAAGGTGAATTTTAGGAAATTATATGTGGTTCCTATGTAGATAAGTTGCGTACATACGTAGGTATGGTAAAGCAAAGTCATGTATAGTTTCTACAACATGGTATTCTTAATACAAGGGGTCTTTACCATGGTATGGTTCCATAGTAATGAGTGTGACAATGGATATTAGATCCCATTAAACAATACCATCAACATTACTAAGGGATTGGCCTAAGGTATTGGCTAAGGCCTAGGCTATATAAGGAGATGGAGATGAAAGTGCTAGGTGTGCAAGTTATGGGTTATTGATGAATGGTTTGATCTAAAAAAGGCATGCACTAAGGAGCACGAAGGAGTTTTATATTTAATAGATCTGAAAGCATTATAGTGACCAATTAACATGCTTTCTTGATATTTTATGATTATGTCTAACCATGATAGTTATCTGATGATAATGATACTCTAACATGAACATGTGATGATAATGGTTGTGAAGTATGTTTTTTGGTTCCAACAAAGGAATGATTTAATGATTATAGATCTGTACACAAGATTTCCATTGATAAGTCACATAAATACATGGATCTACATATGGGTAATCACATATATATTATGCAATATAGACATATCTGTATGCATGTGTGGTGAATGAGAAGTGTGTACATACACGGAAGTGATTTATAAGAGTCATGTACATCTGCTAGGGTTTCACAGTATGAATTGTTATTGATGTCAGATCAATTATGTTATGTTTTTTGTTGTTTGTTGATGATTCCTCTCTCATGTTAATATGTGTTTAACAATTTTTAGTTGTGTTGAGTTGTCTATGAAATGATATGTTGACTAGGGATGATACTACTATGTGATAATATGTATTTGGTTCAGCGATTTATGTTGGCTTCAATATCTATATGGGTAATTGATTTAGTGGAATAGTAATTTAGATTCAGCTATCAATATTTTGAGATTTTTCCGTAGGTATTCTTCAAGAGAAGTTCATATATACACAGGTATGATTAAGAATAATAACGTATACCATCTAATGTATGGTTGATTAGGGTTTATAGTAGCAGCAATTGGTTTTTGTGATAGGTAGCAATGTTTGACGTACTGATGAGTAGTTGTATTATCTATTCTGGTTTAGTTTGATCTAGTTGTATTGACTAATTAACATTCAGTGATTTCTTTGATTATTTAGTTGGTTCGGTGATTGGGTGATCTGATATAGTGATTTCTTTCATAATTATTATTTGTTATTGGGCTTAAATGATGGTAGTTGATCCAGTCTAAAATATGATGAAAAGTGGCCTACAGGTTTCATGTTTTGGATCAAGTGGATCTAGTATGAAATATATGGTCCATATAAGTGATAAGGGATGGATCCTTTAGTGAGGAATTCATAGCTTCCTGCCAGCGATAGCTGGTAAATATGATCAGGTGGTTGGAGGTCCCTTCCTATGGGCATCAGTAAATGAGATCAGGGGGTTGAAGATCCCTTCTAGTGGATGTTTGAGAATGAGTGAATTTTGTAGCCTTTTGGTGGTGGGTACCTGCATATTGGTATGAGTATTCATTAACAAAATATTGTAACATTTTTTCCTTTATAATAAAAGAAGAAGACAGAGACGACGACAGTGTTGGTTTTCTCCCACATTGGGTTTCCACCTAAATATATGTGTGTCCTCATGTGTTGATGTGTTTCTTATGTATGATGATTTGTTCAGTTCTTACAGCTCATGGTTACTTTTCAATTAAATTCTAATGATGTAATGACATACTGGTTAAAGTAGAACAAATGATGAAATATATGAGAAATTAGAGAACTAGATATATGTTGTTTTCCTTCATCATAGTCATGTATATATGCTAGTCTACTTAATAACAGTATCATACATAAATATGAATAATAGGTTGAAATATTTACGTAAGTTTTAAAGTATTGATTCACCCTGCCGCCGAAAGTATTTTTCCCAACAATTCGTATCAGAGCAGGTCACTTCATCTGAACCTTAACATCTTGGAGTGGATCAAGGATGATGGGAAAGAAAAAGATAGCTTGAAGGAAGGAGTCAGAAAACTATGGTAGTGATAGTGATATATCATATGCACTGACAATCATAGATGTTAGAAAATATTTAGTTTGGGAGCACCCCACTTTCTATAGATCAAGAATGAAGAAGATGGTAACAAAGCACAATAAAGTATGGGTTTGTGTTCTAATTGTGGTCCATTTCCTTATCTATGTAATAATGATGATAATGAAGATGACATTAAATCAAATGAACTTTCACTCATGGGTAAAAGTGAAAGTAATCATTTTAAAGAGAAAATAGATTAAAAAATGATGGCCCTAGAAGCAGAAGAACAAGGAAAGTTAGAAAAAATGGATAATGAAGGCATACCTATGCTAAGAAATGATAATTATCAACAATGGAAATAAAATATGAAGTTTAATCTAATGAACCTTGATGTTTGGTATTTAGTATGCAATGGCTTCACCAAAATCCCTCCATCACACAAAAATTGCAAAATAATAGTAAGGGATTATGTCATATCATTAATAGCATACCTGATTCAACATTAAATAGGGTTATGCATTATGCAACTGCAAAGGAATTATGGGATGAGATATAGGAAATCCATGAAGGAAGAACAAAGGAATATTGTTCATCAGAAGAACCAATACATAAACTTATTTCCAAAGAAAATAATGGTGTGTCAAAAAATGAGTATGTTACTAATTCAAAAAGAAGAAAGAATAAAAGAAGTTAATAATCTTAGAAGAAAACTTGATCTTGCTTTGAAAAATATTATTAATATTAAATATAAGTTCCAATAATATGATAAAAAATATCATATTAAGGTAGTAAATGTTGTGGCAGAATCTAATCAATATTGTGAAGGCCTTGAAGCAGAGATTGACTCTCTAGAATCGGACATTGAAAAGTCAAATAAGAGAATTGAAGAACTACTTTAGAAGAACAAGAGAATGGGTTGAAGGAAGAAATTATCAACTTAAAGGAGCAAATGGATGAAGGAAGAAAGGTTGAATAAGGAACGAGAAAGAAGTATCTTGAAAAGGAAAAGCAATACCAAATAATGGAGGTTGAGGTAAACATTCTAAAGGTAAATTAGAATAAAATAATAAACATTTGAGATTTCAAGATAGTACTAAGATTTTGGATAACATTATTAGTAGCCAAAGGTATCCTTCCATTAAATATAGTCTTTGTTTTCATGAAACTGTTAAAGAAGAATCTAGTTTACAAGATAGCGCAAGGAATCTAAAGGGTAACAATGTAAAACCTAAAGTGCTCAATAAAGAGATAAGAAGCCAGTTCGATCAACAATCAAGGTAAGTGAATCTTCAAAGGAAAATATCTAATCCTAAATATAGAAGTGTTAATCATTTCTATCCTCTACTTAATAATTTTGAATGCTTTATTTGTCACAATTATGGATATGTTGCAACCAAATGCAGAAGTAGATTGTTTCAAGCAAGGAGTATCTCACAAGAAGTAATTCAACTTCTAGGCACTCAGGTTTCTTCAAGGGATATTGTTTTACTTGCAACATATTTGGTCACAAAACTATTGATTGCAATAGGAGGAACATGAAATAGAAATGCTATTATTCCTTTTCTCCCTTTTCTGGTAATATAAGATGTTATGCTTGTAACAAGTTTGGAAATGTAGAAAAGGAATGCAAGAATAAATCATTGAATCACTAAAGACAACATGGAAAGATATCACCTAATGTCAAGATAACTGAGAAATATGGATCCACCAACATGTTGACAGCGTCGGACCCACCAACATGTCATGGGATCTCCCCCAGTAAAAATTTCCAACTAGACCTCAAACCATTTGGAGTAGGAGTCCCAGCAGTGGGTAGTACAGTAGTGTCTTGACTATGGTAGCACACAGAGGTAAGTATGATAACTTTCTCGAAAGAAATTGTGTGACCTTGCAGTGAGTCAAGTGAGACAAATGGGCATTCTAACACATAGAGGGGAAAAGGAGTGTATCCCTTAGAAGCCTATAATAGTACCACAGCCTAAAAGGAACACACGAGATGAATGAGATCACAGGCTAGAAGTGGAATAGTCCACAATCCAAAGTGATGGGTTAATACAACAACACATATTAAATAAGATTCGTACAATCGTATGAAAAATAGTTCATACATAAATGCATAAGTGAAATAACATGCATTGCTAAAGTAACCAGAATAGTCGAACTACAATAACAAAATATGCATGAAACCATGTTGGCTTAGTTATATTATTAAGTGAAAGTTCCATCCATACATACACCATTGACAACCATTAGCCCCAATAGTGGAACATTACAGTCAAAACCACCTTCTCCTCCAAAGAGATTTACTCTCTCTATGTTGTGGAGAAGCCAAGGCTCATCAAAAGACTCTCCAAACCGTCTCTAAGCAATGCCTAGCCAAAATCATGGCTCCCAAAAGCCTGTACTATGAGTTATGAGGTTCTATATATATAGCAAAGGGTAGGGTGACCCTTGACATTCCCCTTTGACTCTTAGACTACCCTCATGACTCTTCACATTACATAGTGATTTTTCACATTCCACTAGTGACACTTGGAATTTCAATTCCAACATATTTACAATAATACAATTTCCAAATATACCCATGTGGGACAAAATAGGCTTGAGACATCTTAACAAGAAAAACAACATCACTCGGGGTCTTGGGGAAAGACCAAATTGGTAACCTCCTCATGGTGTTCTTCGATGATGAACTGACACGAAGCTTGGTATTGCATTGTTGTGTCCCTATACTTTTTGGTGATGTCTTTATCGAAGTGGACTCTCGCCTCCATGGCTTCCAGGTATATGGTTATGAAACCTTTGTCCAGCTCATTCTAAAACATTCACAACATTGTCCACAATGTGGTTGGACCACCGATGTACTTATACACATTCTTTATGCTAAGCTATAAGTCATCACTCATGGATTCACGCATCAACTTCGTTATGTACCCATCAACCTCTAGCATGACTTGGTTCTTCATCATGGCATGAGTGAGGGTTCTAGTGGAAGGGATCATGTGTGTCCTCACTATGACATCCAGTCTCCTGTACAACCATGCATAGGTAGCCTCAATGCTAGTGATGAGCAGAGGGAGACTATCATAGTTCTAGCTTAATCTGTGCTTTATCTAGTTGTGCCTGTGACTTCATCATCTTGTGCAAGTAAAGCAGGGTCACCTTGTACATCATTGTCCATTCATGTACATGTGCAATGGTAGCATGGATGTCTTTGAGAGTTTGGATTATCTTTGTGCATTGTCGCTAAAAACTATATAGATTGACAACCACTTTGTGCACGGTGACAAATCTTCTATACAGTGTCCACATGGTGGTCTCCAAAGTTGATATCTTCACAAGTATTGATTTCTTCATTTCAACCATAGTGGATCATGTGGACTGCTTTGTTGTTTTCCTAGCCTCTTCCAAGTCCTTTTCCATATGATCATTTTCTGCTATAAATAACTTGACTGTTGAAATTGTAGCTTTTGCATAAGCTAGAGAAGCCTCGGCCATGGCAGCTGAATGTCTTCTAACATTTGATAAAATCACCCTTTCCTCTATGTGTGCAAGTGATGTGTGATAATATGGGGGCTTCTTTCTTCGTTCCTATACAATCATGTGTTGTGACTTGTCGAATGATAGATTATACAAATCCATCCCCAAATTGTCATCGAGGATAACCTCTTCTTTCTTGCTTGAGACCAGTTGTGATTCTAGAGGTGGAAGAAACTGTGGTGCAACCTCAGATGTTATCGGCATGAGATCAGTGTCTTGGTCATGTGGCTCCTATTCCATCTCCATGTCCATTTTCTCAACCTTTTGAGCGAATTCCCAAACCTACACTTGCTCACCCTCTTCTTCATTTGTTGGCTTCTGTGTTGTCTCAACCTACATAGGCACAATTTTCTCTGTGAGTGCACCTCTCCTTTCCTCCTATTCCTATTTCTTCTTTTCTTGCCTTTCTCTCCTCCTAATCTCTTTCTCTACTTCAGCTTCTTTTCTATTTCCTGCAACTTCTTCTCTCCACCTTCCAAACTTTGTTTATCTCTCTTCCTCCATTCTACTCTCCTTTTGCGCTATTGCCTCTTCACCTCTATCTCCAAAGCTACTTTCTAAACAAGAGTATATGCTCTGAAATTGTAGCTTTTCTCAGCCTGTGTGCTCTCAACAATCTTCCTCTTGCCTTTGTCTTGTGTTGATCTTTTGCTCACCCCTACTATTGTTATTGCTTCCTATGGTGCTGCTACTTGCATTGTTTCTTTCCATTATACAACCATGCTCATCAGTTCATTGAGCCTAGAGGAGTTGTAGAAATACCTCCAAGGATCTTCCTCTGGCCAATGACATGCCCCATGGATACATGGGTAGTACACTTTCACACAGTGGTTCTTGCATATGCAGTGGATATTGTAGAGATTGTAACCCTCGGTGTCGAACCCAAACATCTTCAATTCCTTAGCCTCGGCATCCAACATCCTTCAAGGTACAAATCTCTTACAACCCAATCTGAAAAGGAAGAGTAGGCCATGGTGCCTTCTCCCTTTTGTGCAGTCCTATTGATAAACTAGTGGAGATATTGTATGCAAACTCTTGCATGACTAGCATGTCAAGTAAAACCTCAGTATCTCATTCACAGGCTTCTTTGCGCCAAACATCCTAATGAAGGTGCCACTGGATGAGGCATACCAATGTCCAATGTTAAGAAATTTATGCATTGCTTACTGGGACATGCGAGGTGGATCTTGTTCAAATATCATCCAGTATAGTGGGGTGATGAAGTGGTCATGCAACCTCGCCATAACTCCTCAGTAGCTACACTGAAAGAGAAACTTGCAATAGATGTTCATATCATCCTCTAGTGTTGTTCATGTCCAACGCATGCCAGGGGACTGTTGTTGGGCACAGATTGCATAAAGTAGGTACACATACATAAAGAATCTTACTTGCTCATCCTTAGGGGGAATCCAGGAATTAGACACATGCAATTTCAACTGAAGAGATAACATGTTAGACCAGTTGAATGGCCTTCCTTCATTTTCCAACTCCTCCAACATAACACCCAACTTTGTGGGAAGGTCTTCATGCTCTCTTGGCCATACAAGTGGCATGCAATGATGACAAAGAGTTGGTAAGCCTTCCTGAGTGACTCCGTCTTGTAGACTTGGTTGGGTGTCACTCTAAACTTCAATGGCTATTTTACCCAATGCTTCATGAAGTCTCTAGTATTCAAATTACTGTTGGGATTTTAGAATATTGCATCCATGTAGTTCACCACTTGTATTAAGTGATACAACTAATAGTATGTTTCCATCCTGAAGGTGGTAAGTTTTGTTCCATTGGTACTTCTCAATGCCATCATCTCGGGATTGATAGTGAGACAATCCAATGAATGATATCCGTGCACGGGAAGGTGGGGTACTTGCATGTAATCCTGTACAAGCCTGACTTGTGGACGTTGACACAGACTTGTCGATCTTGATTGAAACTGCCTACCAATATGTCTTTATTTCTTGTCATTTAATCTTCATGTCCTTCTCTATGAACAACTTCGTGTCTGCATAGGTGGGCAATTTCATTGGTACCTATTCAACCACATCTCCATTGTTGTTCTCTATTGTATCCTTTGATCTAACTCTATTGGAAACCATGATGCATGTACTTCTAAGAAGCCACTCAACAACTGATGTAAGTGGAGATAGAGGAGACACTCACAACAAGTAAATATCAGCTTAAAAACACAAGGCACTTTAAGGATTGATCATGCAACAAACCAGGAAATTGATCAGAAATGTTGGGCAGTTCTGACTCTCAGAGGTGAGGGACTGTTAGCTAGATCTACACATTGCACAATACCATTTGTCAGTGAGAGGTACTGATGATTGGAACTGTGCAGAGTTCAGTATAGTATGGATTGTTTTGGACTAGAACTGCACGATCCATAGTTCAGTCTGGCTTGATGGTGGCTGGGACTACACATTATGCAATCCAAGTGGGAAAGACTGGAGACTGTCTCTTGGAACTACACAGAGAAAATCTAAATCTAGTCATTGGTAGCCTTTGCATCATTCGTGGAGCCAAGGAAGAGCCTTGAGTTCTAGAAATACATTGTGCATGTCGGGAGAAGCTAGATCTAATCCGAGGCAGCCCAGATCTATCTAATGGAAACTTGAAAATGAGTATATATAAATGCATGAGCGAAGGGTGGTGCCAATATGAGTGAATGGTCATGCATTCTATCAAAGCAAGTGTAAAAATTAGTCAAACAGACAAATAACGAAGGTGTTGGGGAGAGTCACTGCAATGACGATCGTTAGTGTAAAAACTGGGGTTATGAATGCAACATTCAAGAAACACAATGAAAAAATTGAAACAACACTTCTACAGGTTAAAAAAAAACTAAAATGCCATCAGTAATTCAATAAAACATGCAAAAAACACTCACACAAGAAAAGGAAACCAAAGCGACAAAAAAACAGCAAAAGACTTGAAAAGCAAAACTTACCCGAAAAAATTGTGTCAATCATGTCGAAGGTTCCTAGATGCTTCGGGAATACTAGAGCTCCAAGATCAAATGTAAAAATGAGCTCTGGTTGTGTCCATTAAATAGATTTGATTGATTTAGGGTTTATGACGTGCATGCCAAAAATCTGGGAAAAAGTGACAAGTGATGGCAGTTTCTAAAATTAACTCAAGTGTAACTCCCACTACTAAAAATATATCCCTATTTTTAGGGATGGTTTTTTTTCTTTTTCTTTTTTGGGAACAATGGCCATGTATGCATGGAGAAATTACGCAATTCTGGAGGGAATTGGGCAACTAACCGGCACATGCATTACATAGTAGCTAAAGGAATGTTTTTGTGCAATTCTTGGGTTGAGTGGCTCTGGCTACCTCTCATGCTCTACGCAATTTCCCAGCTGAATACAAGATATCAGCTAGGTCTGTGCATTTATAGAGTTAAATCTTACTATTGGACTGATTTGTGCAATTCTTGAGAGCAAGTATCCTTCTTGGGTTGCTCTGCGTAATTCCTGAAAGAAAGGTTGGTTATGCTCTAGGATTGCACAGTTTGCCAAGGTAGTGCAAGAACCGAATGCGATCAATTCACAGGGGGTCAGCTTGTGCTCAAACATCAAAGAAATTAGCGAGCACAAGCTGCAATGTGAAAGATAAATTCAAATGAAAGTACGAGTACTTGAGAAATGCAAGACAAGCTTCTAAGATTTAAGGAGGAAGGCCCCAAAATGAAGCAAAGGCAAAATTTTAGAGGGTGGTTTTAGCTGCTACAACAATGGTGACACACTGGTATATCTCCATCTCTTTGTGTGGACCTTTCCTGATGTAAAGTGAGTCTAACTCCTCTAAAAGTATTGTTCAATTCTTTTATCATCATGGATCCCTCACTAGCTTGAGTTTAAGATATGGTCCCTGCCATTCTCTTGATCAATCAACACACATACGAAGCCAAGTCAACTGAGGTGTTTCGATTGGGGATGAGGGGTATGTTGATGCAAAATTAATATAGACTGTCAGAGTTTAAGTTTCATTTCTAGTGTTGCTCTGCTACTAGCAGGCCTGGACAGTACCTTAGCGGAGTCACTTTAGGAACACAAGAATTGCTCCACTGTCAGCGAGCCTAGAAAGTACGTCGGTGGAGTTACTTTCTTAACCTCTCTGTGTAGGAAGCATTTCTCTTATTTTTCCTTATTTTATTCTTTTCATTTTTCTTTTTTTCTTTTTTTTCAGAGAATTGTGCATAGCCACTTATTTGTTTCAAGAGGTGGAAGAGGGATCCTAACTTATTGAGAGAAGAAGAGGTTTTCCATTCATAAAGGTATGTTATATATACCTCTGACATACTTAGTAAGGTTTTCCCTCTCACCTTACTCTACTTGACTGAGTTGACAAGGGTTAACCGAGTATAGAAAAATTGATTAGAGTATGTGGCACTAATTAAAAGTGCAAGTGTTGTTTTTTCACTAAGAATCACTCTGAACAAACTGTATTTTCCATTAGGGTATCATCGATTGAAGAATGAAAGCTATTCATAAAGAGAGGGGATAAAAAAAACCAAATTTTGATATTTGTACAAGTCCTCTTGTAGTTCACCCTGCTTATCTCAAGAGCCAAACAAGGTTTCGTGGGAAACTAATCCTACGGTTGCAAAACAAACAAACAAGCAAGCAAGCAAAGGACATAAGAAAAATGAAAGAAAAAAGTAAGGAAAGTAAAACATGAAAGAAAATAAAACAAGAAAGTAGACACTACTCCTACTCCTAAGCAAAACAATGCATGGGCCTACTCATGTGAAGTGCTATTTCTAATGCAACCACCAATGCATTGGTTGGCCCATGTTCATGAAGGCATGATAAAAAAGAAGGATATTTAGACAAGCCAACATGTAAGAAATATAAAAAAATGAAACCCAACACTTTGCAGATGTACCATGGTGAAGCATCACATTATGCACAGACAACGAACATGCACATTATTTTGATATTTAACATGCACAGACAACGAACATGCACTTGCTATGTATGAATCCTCCAATGCATGAGAGATATGATCGTGTAATTCTAGCAGAGGAAGTGAAATTTGTGGATCATGTTGATTTTCAATGCAAACGAGAGAGTGGTGAGGAGCTTGGGGTGCTTCAACACATTTCCGATCGAAAGTGGAAATGACCTCAAGATAGTGAGAACTTGACATAACCATTAGCTCGGGCTAAAGTGCCTCGATAGCTTGAGGGGTTTCCACTTCGTTAGTGAGTAGATCATCAAAGACCAGTGGCTTAGAAATATAAACATCAAGTGAATCAACATCATGATCAAATGAAGGAGTGAAGAGATCACGATAGCCATGATTAGAAAATTCAAAATGTACATCAACATCCTCAAGATCTGATGAATCATATAGAGGGATTGATTAGAAACAAAAATTTTCAACCTCTAAATTTCTAGAAAGAAAGTATGATAGATTGGGTGTATTTGAAAAGAAAGATTTTTCCTCACCATAATCAAATGATGGACTGACATCCTATCCGTCCTATGAATGATCAGAAGTGGAAACATCCGAGAATGACTTTTCATGAGAAAATCATAAATGGAAGGATCACAGAAGATGTCAAGATAGACCAGACGAGGAACGGATAGAAGGAGGTCGTCCTTCACAACAAGTTCTTCTTTAGATTCACACATATACTCATAAAAAAATACAATGCAGGTTAGCTTCTCAACACCAACCTCGTCAACAATGTGATGTAGGTTTTAACCCCGTATAGAAATTACCTACATACGAATTCTAAATCACAGGAAAAATAAAAATGCGAGAGCATAACACATAAAACACATATACACAGAGATTTCCCACTGGATCCCAAAACCGGGACTACCAGCTTGATTTTTCATTATGTTCCTTTCAATGTTACAATACATATTTATACATGCTGAAGCATCCAATACCATGGACCGAAAAACCATCGCGTCCAAAACCATGGACGAAAACCATCGCGTCCAAAAAAACATTTGCGAAGATCATGCACAAAACCATAGGTGGGTCCGCCCAACCTAACATAGGGTCCAAAACCAAAATTTTCTGGGGCGCTGCCCCGGACCCCATAAAGTGGGGTTACGGGTACCCCTCAAACCCCCTGTTAACTATGTGGAAAGAATATAACACAACCCAACAACAGCTAGTTTAAAATTTTTATAATTAAATGGCCCTCTATTATGTACACTACTAGTGGAGACTGTCCACTCGAGTTTGGCTGCAGCCAAGGAGATTTCCTGAATGGAGAGGAAGTATTCTACTCCCTTTTGTACAATCTCTTTCTGAATAGGCCCCAAAATTTTAATCACCCCTTCCCTTGTCATCAAGCTTTTTTGATTGGCCAGCGTTTGCAAAGGGTGCTTAGGTTCACTTCTAACCAAAAGATCTAGTCCATGCTCTTGCCTTTAGAATGCGTTACAAGCCTTGAACCATTTCATTTGATTGATAGTAAATGAGATAAAGGCTTGGAATTTAAAATCCCCCACAAAAGGGTTGGGGTTCTTTTCCACCTCTTCCTCTAATACAAAATTGTGTAGGTAAAATTCACAAAGAAACCTTTGAACTTTTACCCCATGTTGTTCGCAACAATTTATAAAATCCTCAATTGTTTTAATTCGATTGGTTTTCCAGCTCTTACGGCTTTAATTTTTAACAACAAGTATCATTCTAACAAAAATCAGGCATAATTATTGGCAGGAGATCTACATGCCAAGACATCAGTGTATAATAAGCAGATAGTGTTCGTTTGACTCATGACCTTCTCTAATATGAGCTTAATTTTCTCAATTTTCTCTTCTGCTTTTCAGTATTTGTCGAAAGTCTCGCTCTCTGATGTATTCATGTCCCGAAGTTGCCTCTCTAATTCTTGGTATTTTTGTTGGGAGACAGTTTCTTGTTCAAGTCGTTCTACGATAAGTCGAGCTTGCGCTAAATCTTCTTAAAGATTCAATATACTAGGGTCATTGAGAATCATGACATATTTGGCTTGAATAGTTGTCTGAGTACTTCTCCTATGAGAAGGGATGCCTATTGTCTGTGTTTCTTTATTATGGGAGGTCCAAACCTCTGTCTGGGTAGCCATGTTGTAGGAGGGTACCACCTTTGTCTGAGTAGCTATGTTATAAGAGGATACAGCCTCTGTCTGTGAAGCTACTTCTACAAGAATTGCATTTTGTTCCTTAACAAGTTGAGTGAGTATGGGCTCAGTTTGAATCCCTATAGCCCTACTTTCATATAAATCAGTTTGAACTACCGCATTTACTATCTCTGGGGTTTTTTCTGGAACCTTCCCCACTGATATTTCTTTTATCTTTCTTCTGAGCCTTTTTACCATTTTCCGAAGCCTCTGTTGTTCCTTCCTAAGCCTTTTAATTTTGACTCTGTACTTTTTCGAAGGAGTAATTGTTCTATTAATAGTTTCTGCTTCTAATGAGCCTGCTTGTTAATCCTGGCTCTGTTCTAAAAGAATCGTGTCCCCAGATTGGTAATCGTCTTCTTGGTTTATTTTTACTCCTTCTGTTTGGCCTATATTCTCCGTGTTTAAGCCTACCTAGTTGGGTTCTCCTAGAAGCATGTCACCAGGTTGGTTCACCTCTTTTTGAATGGCCTCTGCGCTTGTTTCCACTTCGCAACTTACATTTTTTGATAGAATTCTGTCATGTCCAAAGTTCTCCAGAGATTGAGTTGTTCCCAAATTAAAATTGAGGCTTTCAAGCTGTATGAAATCATTCATATTGGCCAGGATCTAGGCCAATTTGATATCATGCAATAAATCTCCTGGGGGACTTGTATTTGGTGTTAAGGGGAGTCTTGCTTCATTTCTTTGCTCGTCTCCAAAATGCCATGTTTCTTCCTCATGGTCTGCTTCAAGGTCCTCCCATCCTTCTAACTATAAGTATTGCTCACTTCATGGGCTGGATAGTTCTATGAGCTAGTTGATACTGCCCTAGGGATTTTCGGTCACTCCTAAGTTTATCCTCAGCCTAGTGGAATGTCTGCACTTTTGGGGAATGTTCATTGCAAGGGTAGTCCTCTTCCTTTTCATAACTGGGTTAGGTGCAAGCAGAGCCAAACCTCCTTCGAGAGCAAATATTATTTCCTCCCAACTTGATTGTTGTTACGCAAGGTTGTAGCTAACTATCAGCCTCATCAAACAGTGGTGGCTTACTACAGTTTCTATGTGTCGGGACCGTCTTAGCCTCTCGGCAGTGTCATGCAATAAAAAATTAAATAATGCAGGTAAATTTACAGAGCACTTTTGTTTTAGAACTACTAATTACCACGTCTTTGTGTTGGTCGCATGTGATGTAATTTTGGATGATTCTTGTTAATTCTCCCCATGGTTCTCCATGAGAAGATGGTTGAATGTCTTTGCCTTTTTTTATCAGCTCATGTCCTTTGTCCTTAAAGGCTTTGATAGCATCATGCAACTTCAATCATTTGTTAGCCCATATGGGTCCTTCGGCTAGCAAACCCGATACTTCTACTATCACAGTGTCTAATATTGTGATTTTTCTGCCCCTTACTATGGATTATCCATTTTGTAAATTTCGTAGGAATTCAATGGCAATTTCCTCATTAGGTGGCTAAAATCACGTAAAGTATGTTATCCACCCAGCTCGGGCTAAAATTTCTCTAACTACATCAGAAACAACTAGTATTTGTGGCTCCCTGTACACTGTTCTTCCTACCATACTGCCTTAATTCTACAAACGGTTAGTGTAGCAGAGATAGTACAATAATAAACAGAGTTGAGTGATGGAACAACAAGTTGTTATAATGGTTATATCAAATGATACTTTATAAGCATAAATATCGTTATCTAGGACTTGTTATTATGCCACATGCTTCGTGATCATGGAATGTCGTATTGCCCCGCAAAATCAAATAAAGAGCTGACATGCATGCATAAGTACACTGGAGGTTTCTCCTCGCCCCCCTTTGAAATAATAGGTCGCCTTCGACTGAATGAGTGAAGGGATAATGTGTTGGCGGCGAAGTACAGGGGTGATGAAAGTGGTAAGGTACACATATTAATGAAAGGGTCCCAAAAGATATCGGAGTGCTGAAATCAATGCATGTAACGAGAATTATCAATAAGTGAGGAGATGCCATGAGGTGATTCGAAAAGGTAAAAGGACAACTGACGCAGGAAAAATACTTTACCATCATTATTCCACTTAAAACTATTATGATTGATTTTTAAAAGATATCGCATGCATAAAGGTTCAAATTAAATTAGGAACATAATCTCTCTGTAGTAAAGATAAAAGATAAGAAAAGGGAATTATAATAATTATCGATGTTGAAAATACAACTTCAATACCATCGACAGAGCTTCTATTGCCTGCAGGCGTCTATAGCCTCGACAGAGTTGCTTTCTAACCCTTTGGAACCATGGTCCTCTATGTATAATTGGGGAAGTGCATTATGATATCAGAGTAGATACCAATGTGCTGCCTTGGTAACCAGATGAACACATTGCCATTCACTGGGAAGGAGTGAAAGGTGGGCAAGTTGGCTCGTAATGATACCTCCTATTCCAAGGACTTTATTTCTTGATGCATCAATTGGATCATATCCTTGGTGTGGTGGCCATAGTGGGAATGCCACTTCACTGCTTCCTTATGATCATGGTAGACTGGCTCGTGATGAGACCCCCTATCCTCCATCTGTAAACACCATAGAATTGTTAGTAAATATATGTATATGGTTTTGTTTTTTTTTTTTTTTTTTTTTTTTTTTTTTTTTTTTTTTTTTTTTTTTTTTAACAGCACTTCCTATTTATATATATAGAGGGTGGCTCAACAATCCTTAGGAGTAGGGATGACGGAAGAAGTCTGAACATATCAATAAAAAAAAAGTGCCCTTAACCTTATTGATGATAATGAACAGAGAGAATTACAGGGGTTAGGGGAGAACTAGCATGGTACAAATAATGAGTCAATTCGATTTATAATGGAAATGAGGAAAGTGAAGTGATATAGATGGTTGTGTCCTTTCTTTTTCGATCAATACAAAGCAATCTTGTTAAAGATGATAATATTCAATATATTTGCCTGTTCCAGTAAACTCCAGATTTGTATCCTTACATATATATTTGTACACTTGTGCCCCATAGAGGATCGTAAAGAGTGAGCAAAGGAAAGAAAGGGTGTTCTTAAAAAAATATTCACAAAGTGTTATTTCCGAAAGGAAACAACAAAAGAAAACCTCACACAAAAAATGTTGTTCCTTATAGAGAACAGTAAGGAAAGACATGCAAAAAGATGTTTTTCCTTACAGGGAACAATAGTTGTTCCCTGTAGGGAACAACAAAGAAAATACATACAAAAATTGTTGTTCCTTAGAGGGAACAACAATTGCTCCCTGTAGGGAACAGCAAGGGAACAACAATTGCTATTCCTGTAGGGAACAACAATTGCTATTCCTGTAGGGAATAGCAGATGTTCCCTACAGGGAACAACGAAGAAAATGCACAGAAAGGAACAGTTGTTGTTCCCTCTAAGGAACAGTAGTTTCGGTGTGCATTTTGTCTTGTTGTTAGCTACAGGGAACGGCAATAAAAAATGCATGCCGAAACTATTGTTCCTTAGAGGGAACAATGGTTGTTCCTTAGAGGGAACAACAGCTGTTCCTTGTAGGGAATAGCAAGAAGAAGAAAAAAATGCACACCGAAATTGTTTTTCCTTAAAGGGAACAACGATTTCTCCTTAGATGGAACAACAGCTGTTCCTTAGAGGGAACAGCAAGAAGAAAAAAATTGCACACGAAATTTTTGTTCCTTAGAGGGAACAGCAAGAAGAAAAAAATCGCACACGGAAATTACTGTTCCTTAGAGGGAACAACGGTTGTTCCTTAGAGGGAACAGCAAGAAGAAAAAAATTGCACACGGAAATTTTTGTTCGTTAGTGGGAACACTGGTTGTTCCTTAGAGGGAACAACAAGAACAAAAAAATTGCACAACGAAATTGTTGTTCCTTATAGGGAACGGCGAGAAGGAAAAAATTGCACACGGAAATTTTTATTCCTTAGAGGGAACAGTGGTTGTTCCTTGTAGGGAACAGCAGGGGAAAATCCAAACAAACATTGATATTCCTTAGAGGGAACAACAGTTATTCCTTAGAGGGAACAACAAGAACAAAAAAATTTCACAACGAAATTGTTGTTCCTTAGAGGGAACAGCAAGAAGAAAAAAATTGCACAAGGAACTTGTTATTCCTTTGAGGGAACAATGGCTATTCCTTGTAGGGAACAGCAGGGGAAAATCCACACGAACATTGTTGTTCCTTAGAGGGAATGACAAAGAAAATAGAAAAAAACTTATATAAAATTTATTATAGAAGCAAATTCAATCAAATGGAAAGGGAAATTTATGTACAAATTTCAAAATTTATTTGTTTTGAAATTTGTACATAAATTTCCCTTTCCATTTGATTGAATTTGCTTGTATAATAAATTGTATATAAGTTTTTTTCTATTTTTCCTTTGTCAATCCCTCTAAGGAACAACAATGTTTGTGTGGATTTTCCCCTATTGTTCCCTACAAGTAATAACCATTGTTCCCTCAAAGGAATAACAATTTCCTTGTGCAATTTTTTTCTTCTCATTGTTCCCTCTAAGGAACAACAATTTCGTTGTGCAATTTTTTTGTTCTTCTTGTTCCCTCTAAGGAACAACTGTTTTTCCCTCTAAGGAATAGAAATGTTCGTGTGGATTTTCCCCTGCTGTTCCCTACAAGGAACAACCATTGTTCCCTCTAAGGAATAAAAATTTCCGTGTGAAATTTTTTTCTTCTCGTCATTCCCTCTAAGGAACAATAATTTCGTTGTGCAATTTTTATGTTCTTGTTGTTCCCTCTAAGGAACAACCACAGTTCCCTCTAAGGAACAAAAATTTCTGTGTGCAATTTTTTTCTTCTTGTTGTTCCCTCTAAGGAACAGTAATTTCCATGTGCAATTTTTTTCTTCTTGATGTTCCCTCTAAGAAACAGCAATTTCGTGTGCAATTTTTTTCTTCTTGCTATTCCCTCTAAGGAACAGTTGTTGTTCCCTGTAAGGAGCAACCACTGTTCCCTTTAAGGAACAACAATTTCGGTGTGCAATTTTTTCTTCTTCTTGATATTCCCTACAAGGAACAACTGTTGTTCCCTCTAAGGAACAACCATTGTTCCCTCTAAGGAACAGTAGTTTCGGCGTGCATTTTTTCTTGTTGTTCCCTGTAGCTAACAACAAGACAAAATGCACACCGAAACTATTGTTCCTTAGAGGGAACAACAATTGTTCCTTTGTGTGCATTTTCTTCATTGTTCCCTGTAGGGAACATCTGCTATTCCCTACAGGAAACAACAATTTTTAGCATGTATTTCCCTTGTTGTTCCCTACAGGGAACAACTGTTGTTCCCTCTAAGGAACAACAATTTTTGTATGTATTTTCTTTGTTGTTCCCTACAGGGAACAACTATTGTTCCCTCTAAGGAAAAACACCTTTTTGCATGTCTTTCCTTATTGTTCTCTGTAAGGAACAACACTTTTTGTGTGAGGTTTTCTTTTGTTGTTTCCTTTAGGAAATAACACTTTGTGAATATTTTTTTGAGAACACCCTTTCTTTCCTTTGCTCACTCTTTACGATCCTCTATGGGGCACAAGTGTACAAATATATATGTAAGGATACAAATCTGGAGTTTACTGGAACAGGAAAATATATTGAATATTGTCATCTTTAACAAGATTTCTTTGTATTGATCGAAAAAGAAAGGACACAACCATCTATATCACTTCACTATCCTCATTTCCATTATAAATCGAATTGACTGATTATTTGTACCATGTTGGTTCTCCCCTAATCCCTGTAATTCTCTCTGTTCATTATCATCAATAAGGTTAAGGGCATACTTTTTTTCTATTGATATGTTTAGACTTCTTCCGTCATCCCTACTCCTAAGGATTGTTGAGCCACCCTCTATATATATAAATAGGAAGTCGTTAAAAAAAAAAAAAAAAACAAAACATATACATATGTTTACTAACAATTCTATGGTTTTTACAGATGGAGGATAGGGGGTCTCATCACGAGCCAGTCTACCATGATCATAAGGAAGCAGTGAAGTGGCATTCCCACTATGGCCACCACACCAAGGATATGATCCAACTGATGCATCAAGAAATAAAGTCCTTGGAACAAGAGGTCTCATTACGAGCCAGCTTGCCCACCTTTCACTCCTTCCTAGTGAATGGCAATGTGTTCATCTGGTTACCAAGCTAGCACATTGGTATCTACTTTGATACCATAATTCACTTCCCCAATTATACATAGAGGACCATGGTTCCAAAGGGTTAGAAAGCAACTCCGTCGAGGCTATAGACACCTATAGGCAACAGAAGCTCTGCTGATGGTATTGAAGTTGTATTTTCAACATCAATAATTATTATAATTCCCTTTTCTTATCTTTTATCTTTACTACAGAGAGATTATGTTCCTAATTTACTTTGAACCTTTATGCATGCAATATCTTTTAAAAATCAATCATAATAGTTTTAAGTGGAATAATGATGGTAAAGTATTTTTCCTGCGTCAGTTGTCCCTTTACCTTTTCGAATCACCTCACGACATCTCCTCACTTATTGATAATTCTCGTTACATGCATTGATTTCAGCACTCCGATATCTTTTGGGACCCTTTCATTAATATGTGTACCTTACCACTTTCATCACCCGTGTACTTTTTCGCCAACACGTTATCCCTTCACTCATTCAGTCAAAGGTGACCTATTATTTCAAAGGGGGGCGAGGAGCAACCTCCAGTGTACGTATGCATGCATGTCAGCTCTTTATTTGATTTTGCAGGGCAATACGACATTCCATGATCACAGAGCATGTGGCATAATAAAAAGTCCTAGATAACGGTATTTATGCTTATAAAGTATCATCCGAGATAACCATTATAACAACTTGTTGTTCCATCACTCGGCTCTGTTATTATTGTACTATCTCTGCTACACTAACCGTTTGTATAATTCAGGCAGTATGGTAGGAAGAACAGTGTACAGGGAGCCACAAATACTAGTTGTTTCTGATGCAGCTAGAGAAATTTTAGCCTGAGCTGGGTGGATAGCATACTTTACACGATTTTAGCCACCCAATGAGGAAATTGCCATTGAATTCCTACGAAATTTACAAAATGGATAATCCACAGTAAGGGGCAGACAAATCACAATATTAGACATTGTGATAGTAGAAGTATCAGGTTTGCTAGCCGAAGGACACGTATGGGCTAAAAAATGATTGAAGTTACATGATGCTATCGAAGCCTTTAAGGACGAAGGACAGGAGCTGATCAAAAAAGGCAAAGGCGTTCAGCCATCTTCTCATGGAGAACCATGGGGATAATTAGCAATAATCATCCAAAATTACATCACATGTGACCAGCACAAAGACGTGGTAATTAGTAGTTCTAAAACAAAAGTGCTCTGTAAATTTACCTGCATTATTTAATTTTTTTATTGCATGACACTGCCGAGAGGCTAAGATGGTCTCGACACATAGAAACCGTAGTAAGCCACCACTGTTTGATTAGGCTGATAATTAGCTACAACCTTTCCCAGCAACAATCAAGTTGGGAGGAACTAATATTTGCTCTCGAAGGAGGTTTGGCTCTGCTTGCACCTAACCCAGTTCTGAAAAGGAAGAGGACTGCCCTTGCAACAAACATTCCCCAAAAGTGCAGACATTCCACTAGGCTGAGGACAAACTTAGGAGCGACTGAAAATCCCTAGGGCAGTATCAGCTAGCTCATAGAACTATCCAGCCCATGAAGTGAGCAATACTTATAGTTAGAAGGATGGGAGGACCGTGAAGCAAACCATGAGGAAGAAATAGGGCATTCTGGAGACGATCAAAGAAATGAATCAAGAGTATTCATGTAACTATTGGAAAAAGGACTCCCTGATAAGCGGTTTGTGATAGAGGTGTATTCGATGTCCATTCGCTTTAAAAGAGTAGCTAGACCCATCAATGGTGGCTAATGTGAGAGTGCCATTATCATGCACCTCTTGTATCTCATAGGGGCCTAACCATCTGGTTTGGAGTTTGCCCGAGAAATCCTGGAACCTAGAATCATATAGAAATGCCCAATCACCTTCATGGAAGATCTTCTTCTTGATAAGGGCATCATGCCATTTCGCTCTTTTTTGTTGGATCAGTGCAGTATGTTGAAGAGCTAATACTCGGATTTCATCCAATTCATTGATTTGATGTAGCCTATTAATCTGTGCTTCATTTAAGTCCAAGCCTACTTCTTGAGCTATCCTCAATGTTTGAATTTCAAATTCTATTGGGAAGATAGGTTCTTTGCCAAACACTAGGTGATATGGGGAATATCCCGTGTTATTTCTCCATGTCATGTGGTATGCCCACAGGGCTTCTGGCAATTGGGTAGCCCAATCACGTCTATGTGATGCGACTGTCCTTGTGAGTATTACCTCGATTACTTTATTGGTACTTTCTACCTAGCCTTTTTCCTGTAGGTGGTATGGAGATGTGATTTTGTGCATGATATGATGATTTTTTAATGTCGTAGCAATCTTATGGCCTACAAGTTGTGGTCCTCCATCCATGATTATTTCTCTAGGCAAGCCATACCGCATGAAAAGTTGGAAAATAAAGTGGATTATTGAGTCCTCCATTGCCCTTGGTAATGCTTCTGCCTCCACCCATTTAGTCACAATTTCTATTGCAACTAGTATATATGTCTTTTGATTAGATGATGGGTTTATTGGACCAATGAAATCTAATGCCAATCGTTCAAAAAGTTCAATGGCTAACTGTGGATGTAGGGGCATCTCGTCAGACTACCCAGGGCGTCCCATTATTTGGCAACTATCGCATGCCTAGACAAACTTCTTGGCGTCCTTAAAAATGGTGGGCCAATAATAACCCATCTGTAAAACTTTGTCACCAGTCCTGTGGTCTGTAAAATTTCCACCACAAGGCCCATCTTGGCAAGCTTTCAGGATGTTAAATATTTCATCTTCCCTAACACATCTTCGAATATGCATATCGGCTCCTGTATGAAATAAATATCCTCCGATCTAGGAGAACCGCGTGCCACACTATACTATTTGTTTTCTTTCACTGGGCATTAGGTGATTGGGTAATTTTCCCACTGCTAGGTATTTTGTGACATCTGCATACCACAGTGTTTTCACGGTTACAGCAAATAAGTGCTCATCAGGGAACTGGTTTTCTACTACTGCTGACTCGTCTGTCTTTGGCACATGTGAAAGGAAGTCTGCTACTGGATTTTCCTTTCCTGGTCGATATTTGATTGTTATGTCGAATTCTTGCAAAAGAATCAACCATCTTGTCACTCTTCCATTTGTAACAAGTTTATTAGCTAGATATTTAATAGCAAAGTGATCAGTGTACAAAACCACAGGGTATCCTGTTATATAATGTCTGAAATTATTAATAGCATAAATTACAGCCAGAAATTCCTTTTCAGTCATAGTGTAATTCAACTCAACCGGAGATAGATTTTTGCTGATGTAGTATATCGCATAAGGTTTCTTATCTTCCTCCTGGTTGAGAACTGGTCTAATGGCCATATCTGATGCATCGGATGAGATCTGGAATGTCAAATACCAGTTTGGGCCTCGTAACACTGAGGCTGTTGATACTAGCCATTTTAAATCTTCAAAAGCAGTGTCACATTTTTCAGTCCATATGAAATTGATATTTCATGTTAATGCATATAATGGTGCACCAATTTGAGAGAAATTATTTATAAATCTTCTATAATATCGAGAAAATCCCAAGAAAATACGTACTTCAGTTTGTGTGGAGGGGGTAGGTATTAAGAGAATTATCTAAATTTTTGCTAGATCTACTTGAATTCCAGCTGTTGAGATGTAGTGACCCAGGATGAGGCCCTCGGTCATCATCATGTGGCATTTCTCATGGCTTAAATAGAGCCTGGTAGCAATGAATATTTGCAAAACTTTCTCTAGCGTTTGTAATTCTGGTTCGAAGTCATCTCCGCAGGATGTAAAGTCATCCATGTAGACCTTGAGCCTCTCGTTTATCAAATCTGAAAAATGTTGAGTATAGCCCTCTAGAATGTGGCAGGTGCGTTGCACAGTCCGAAAGGTAAGACCCTGTAAGAAAATGTCCTCCAAGGGCACGTGAAGGTAGTCTTATCCCGATATTCAGGGGCAATTTGTATTTGATTGTAGCAGCTAAAGCCATCTAGGAAATAAAAGAATTTTTTTCCTGCCAATGTGTCCAAGACCTGGTCGATGAACGGAAGGGGAAAATGGTCTTTTTGGGTTGCTTTATTAAGCTCTCTATGATCAACACATATACGCCACTTTCCATTCTTTTTATGCACCATGACTAATTGAGAAACCCATTTGCTATCAGATATAGGATAGATGAAATTTACAGCTAACAGTTTTTGTAGTTCATCTTTAACAATATATTTAAGGTGAGGGTTTAACATCCGTTGAGGTTGTTGAATGCGCCTCATATGTTTCTCTGTATAGATGTGGTGCATGCATAATTGGGGATCAATCCCTTTCATGTCTGGGTAATCCCATGCGAAAGCCTCTTTATATTTTCTCAGAATTTGAACAAGCCTCTACTCCTGGTCATCAGTCAGGTTTTTGTTGATATTTAGGACTTTCCCTGGCTCAATTTTGATGGTTTTGCTATTATAAATAGTAGTTGTTGGTATTGACTGGTCATTAATATCTTTTAAGGGATCTTCTTCAATTTCGTCATCTAGGGCTACTTCGATCATGTGACATTTTAGATTGGATACGGCATCTGGTTGGATAATGTAAGTGTTAATGATGTCATCTTCTATTTGATCCTTAAATTCAAGAGCATCTTCTATAGTTAGTAGTGATTGAATGTTTTCAGTTAAATATGATACAGGTTGTTTTCTAGTTTTTATTATTGTTAAACTTGGCTGAGATGGGGGATATAAATCTAAATTCTTCACATTACTTCCTCTTGCTATAGTTATGCTGCCTGTTCGACAGCTTATGTAAGCATCTGCGGTTACTAGCCAAGGCCTTCCTAGAATTAGGGGATGTCCATCTAGCCAGTTTCTAGGATTGATGATCAAAAAATCTGCTGGGTATTCCCAAGAATCTACAGACACCATTACATCCTGTAATGTTCCTTCTGGTTTGACTACCGATCGGTCAGCGAGTTCCAGCAAGGTCGTGGTTGGATCCAAGGATGTAATGCCAAGTTTTTGACAGGTTGTTGTTGTGAGAATATTAATGGTTGCTCCTAGGTCAACTAATACATTGGGGAAGGAGCATCCATTTATTTGTACCGTGACTATAGGGTTTCCTGGGTCCTCATATTTTACCAGTGTTTCTCTGCCTGATAATAAATCAGACAAAGTTCTGACTACGTGGATAGTTGGAGTTGTTTTTATTTTCCTCTTCAGCTTTTTCGTACACAGTTCCTTAATAGTTTTTGCATAATTAGAATTTCCTAAATAGTCTGGAGGAGAGGTATTTTTACACACAAATTTTTTAATTCTCCCAGAAGATCAAAATCGGGATATTCGATTGAGCGGAGTATAATTAATCCCTCTGGGAAGGGTGGTGAAGAGGTAATAGTTTGATTGTGAATTTTTTGTTTAACCGTATTCTCCACTTGAGGTGCTTGTTCTACAGGTAACGGGTCTTCTAATTGTATATTTTTATCCCCATCTGACTCAATTATCCATCCAGACCTTAATTTGAGTTCATTGCACTCCCTTAACTCAGTTTCTGGCTCTGGTCCTTCAATAATTTGTACAGATTGGACTGGTCTACTGTTGGGGTTCAGGTTGGGTTGGGTTGGGAGTTGTGGTCGTAGGTTGGTCAAAGGGTTCTATTGCAATGTGTACAATGCTAGTAGTGTAGGTTGAGGTAGGGGGAATGTTCCTGCTGGCTGGTTTGTAGGTCTTTTCCAGCTTGATTTCCAATTCTGGTTTTGTGAAGTGGAGGGTGGCCATTGAGATGGAAATGCATTATTCTGCCAAAATGGTGGAAAGTAAGAGGAATTTGGCCAATTGTTGTTTTGATTTGATTGGTTGGACCGAGGTGGCATAGAGAATGGCTATTGTGACCAATTAGGAAAAGGTGGTTAGTTTTGCCACATAGCTCCTGGTTATTGTTGTGAATTGTATTGCGAGAGTTGAAAGAAAGAAGATGGGTCAGGCTTGCCATTGAGGACGCTGATTTAGCAGGTAGACTACTTCAGTTTCTTCTTTTGCCTCCTTATAGACTGCTTTTAACCTTAGGAGCAATGGGCAACATTCTATGGCATGATATTTAGTACATGTGGCACAGGTTTGTACCATATCCAGCAGGCATTCTTTATGAATGTGCTTTTTCCTGCATCTAGGACAAAATATCACCAAGTTTTGTTCTGCTTCAACCTGCTTATGCTTGGCTTGCATGATGTCTAATTGCATCGTCAAAGTTCCCAAGATATCTATTTTGAAATCCTCCAACAGGTTGCTGATTTCCACATGAGTAATGCTCCTGCCAAAGATTTTGTTGTCCCTGGTAGTCATGTCACGTTCTGCTGGTTTCAATATTGTACTGCCTCTTGAGCACGTGATACACAAATTAATAATCTTAGCATAGTCTTCTTGATATATATCACCTTTACCCATAATATGTAATGTCTCTATCCATTGGTATTTCATTCCTTTAATCGGTGTAGTTTTTAATACATTATCAGGCAAAGGCAGAGTTGCATAGGGAGACTGCTGGAGGTTATATTGAAAATGTTCCACATACTCTTCCAACGTTTCACTAAGTCTTTCTACCATTTGGAATATTTTGTCTTTCAATTCCCTAGATCTGCAATAGTCCTAATATTTTTTTAGGAAAGTGGTTTTCATTTGATCCCAATCATTTATTGTGCCCCCACCTAGTCCCATAAACCAATGCAGGGCTGCTCCTTTTAACATAGAGGGAAACATACTTAGTTTCTAGGGGTCGATGGTATAATCATAACACCAACATAATACATCAATTCAAACAGAGATGCATCTGGATCCTCTGATGTGAGTCCATGAAAGGTGGGAATATTTTGTAGAGGGATAGCTTTCATGGGTGCATTGACAGTTGTGTCAATGATGGGATACTATAATGTAGAGGTCTGGGGTGCTTATGGATTATTGGCCATTTGATCAAATATATGTCAGTACCCTTTCGAGATCTCTAAAGAGTTATTCCTAGGGTTACTAGAAGGGGTTTGAATGATCTTAACAGCACTCCCTTGTTCTAGGGTACTGAGTGTTCCTTGCTCAATTACTCCCTGGGGGGATCTTGGTTCCTATGTTTCCCCTGTTTCTCCTCCTCCTTCATGAATATTACAAGAATTCCCTTCTTGTGAGGGACTTGGGCACGAATTTTCAATATCTTGAAAACTTTGCTCAATTCCTTCTATTTTACTATGGACCTCAACATAGGCTACAAATGGTGAGCCTGTGGACCGAAGGGAGACAGTAGGTTGTCTGGAAGCAACTATTTGAGGACCTACTGATGGCCGAGATTCAGCTTTCTTTAAGATGTCGTCTATGAAAGTTTATCATCCAAGGGTCACCGGTCCCTTAGATTTTTCAGGATTGGGTAGTGGAATTGGATTTTTTTCAGGTCTTTTCTTCTTAGTCACTCATGCAGACAATTTAAATGTTTATATCTACCCTAAGTTCCTAACAAATATGCTGGAAAGCGGGCGAGGGAGCAGACATTTTACTTTCTCCGTACGCAGGTTCTTGCCTCCATTTTTAATACCCAGTTCTCTCTCAACAGACAAGAATCAAATACCTACTTTAATTTTCTATAAGTGTGCAAGAAAGCAGGTGGAGGAGCAAGCACTTTACTTGTTTGTTACGTAGGTTCTTACCTTCCATTTTCAATACCCAATTCTTCCTCAACAACAATTACCAGATGTACATCACTCTTTGTAAATGGCTACACTCTCCCTGGCAACAGCGCCAAAATGTTGGTTGATAAAAGGTGCCTTTTAAAACTCCTAATTATCCCACATTAATTATCAACCCGTGAAAGTCCTCTTATTTCAAGAGTGTACACAGTATGTGGTTGCTATTAATTCAGAGAGCAATGTTTCCTAAATTGCAGTATAGATACTTAAATACAAGAGTAAACAGATGCATCTAATAAACTCCAATTGAAATCATTAAATGGAATATAACATCTAAACTTCAAGACTCAATCTTCTACCAAAATTGTAATCAATCCTTACTCAAGCAATTTGACTAGAAATGGCATCAGCTAAGAGTACAGTAGCAATAACTCATCTCTTCTTAACTGATTTAATTTAAATCAAACCCAATCTCCAGTAAATAATTTAAATATCAATGATATCAATCTGAGAGTCCAACAACGATAGTTAATACTCTTTACAGTTGATCAAATCCAATTGAATATTTATCTAAGTAACTCAATCTAAAATGAAAGTGAAATGAATCAAACGACAATGTTGTAAGTCATATAAAGCAGAGATATTTTGTCAACACAAGAAAACAATAAACAGCGAAGGAGATAAAATCAGAGAAAGCAAGAAAACTATTAAACCATCACACTTGTGAGAATTGAAAATGTATGAGACAAAGGAAGAAATTAAATCCACCAGAGGTCGGGTCCTTAACCGCCAGTGAACATTGCTAAGTTACTTCAGATAACACGAGGGAATAGAAACTTCACTTATGTATTAATCATCAAATGTAAGTAGCATTACAATATAACCGTGTTCTTTCAACAACGAGAGTCTGTAATTAAAATTACAAATTCAATAACAATGGAAATTCCTCCCTTTCTTCTTACAATCGTCTCCTTTTATAATCAAAGGGTAAAATATAAATGGTAAATTCAATCCCTTAGGATCTCCTGATCCTGGGGCATTTGCAATCGATTTTCAACTTCAAACATCCTTTCCTTTCTCACACTGATCCTCCTGATTCGTCTTTAGCCTTGTCTGCAACTATCGCGTTCCTTCCTTTGTTTGTTGATTTTTGTTGTTCCTTCATTAGGGAACAGCAATTATCCCTTTTGTTGTTTTCCTGCATAAAGAAGGGTAATAGTTAGCTAAATCATAACTGCATATAATTCCTTCATTTCTTACCATAATTCCTCAATATATTAACGCATTAAGATATAGAAAAGATAAGAATAAAGGAAAACGATGATGAGATTAATAGTAACTACATACCCATTTCGTGACTTAAAAATAGTATAATATCACTCTTGGTCATTCTACAGCTTATTACCCCCAAGGTAATGGCCTAGCTAAATCATCAAACAAAAGCCTAGTTAGAATCATCAAAAAGATCTTACAAGAAAATAAAAGGTTATGGCATTTAAAACTTAAATTTTCTCTATGGGCTGACAGAATTTGTACTAAAAGGTCTATAAGAGTTTCTTCTTATGAGTTAGTTTATGGAACTGAAGTTGTATTTCCTAGTTCTCTTAGAGTTCCAATCATGAAACTGTTGTAGGGACTAGAATAAGAACCAAATGTTATCTGTTATCACCTAGATTGAACTCATGCTAAAGGGAGGCAATTCCATGGTAACCACAAACCAAGCTTAGCCTAGTAGCTAGCCCTACTAGGTCGGGAGAGGGCTCTCTCCTTAAGGATCTCAATAAATATGACTAGATCAGGTAAATGATTTTAGGCTAGGTATAGTAGCTCAAAAGGTTTTCATTGAATTTGTTGGTGTTTTGTTGGATCAGATGGAGTCGAGCAGTTTAGGTCTGGGAAATTAGGTTAGAAATGCAAGGTGTTCTATGGGGAAAGGTAGGCATAGGCTTCAGCGCTTTAGGTTTAATGGTGAGGTGTTTAAGACTGATGAGGAGCTAAGAAGTGCATGTGACAATCATGGGTCCTTCTCAAACAATAGAAAACATGAAATATTGAATGATTTCCCAAGGCAGAGCACTGATACAATGGATTCTACCTATCAAACTTGATAACATTCAAAAAGAAGAAAATGAAAGGAATGATGACATACATAAAACATGTAAACAAATTATTACAAAAGAAGAAATTGTGCTAAAACTTCATACCACAGGGATCCCATAAAAATAGCTACAAATCTTATTAATCTCCTTGCCAAATTTCTTACAATGATGTACAATCAAGCTCTAAGCATCCAAGTGAGTCCAACCCACACAATGATTGAGAAAATACATAATATAGGCTTCAAAACAACAAATCCTAGCCTTAGGGGTCAAATCCATGAGAGGAGGAATCAGTTGCACAAAAAGTTGAGCTGACATCTAAAGACTAGGATGCTGAAACTGAAACATTCCTAGTATGAAGCAAATTGATTCATTCATCTCATTTAAGCTTTTCATCTAATGTATCTACCTTAGGTAACATAAATACACTTTAATTACATCATGATTTTACATTACATCAGTGAAAATATCAAAATCCCATAGGTGAAAAGCAATTTCTGAAAGAAACAGTAAAAAAATAGGCAGCCTGTCAAGTGTGGAGCGCCAATGTCAAACGCGCAGGACCTGAAGGAAGTGTGCAGCGCCAACTTCAAGATGATTTTTTACTGCCTTCCTAATCTCCAAATTTGTCTCATAATAGCTCATTGGAAATCTCTCTATGTCTAGTTATCTTTTGACTCATTAAGAAAGTCTTTTGGACACTCCAGCTAGGAGAAATCTTGATTTTCCCAAATTCACTCCAGAAGTGCAGCAACTCTCCTGAGGCAAATGATGTTTTGAACATTTCTCCCAAACGATGAGACATGTGTAAAAAATGAAGGAGGTTTTTCTTCTTGTGTCTATGATGGACAAAATCTCTCTCACTTTTGTCAAACTCATCTTTTCCTGCTTAGAAACATCATTTGAATAAAACCTATCCCAATGTGTGGAATAGGGGATTTGTAGAAATGAAGGGAAATGAAGGGGATGAGGGGCTTCTAATTTCTTGAGAAAATTTTTGGAAGTAGGGAGGAATGTTAGGAAGTAGGGGAAAGTGGAATTTCAAATATTGAGTGAGGGGAAGGGGTCCAAAAGGGCAAAACACATGCCTAACCTGGAAAAGTGTCAAATTGTAGCAATAGGCTAGGGTTTGTGGGAAAATGATGAATTTAAGGGATATTAGTGATGGAAAGTGTTTAAGAAGGTATTTTAAGGGTAGGGGAAGGTGTATGAGCATCAAGATACAAGTTTTGTTGATGATTTGACCATCCAAGGAAAATTGCCTTCAAAACCCTAGGAGAGGGAAATGAGCCTTACCTAAGCACAACTGAAGCACAAAAAAGGTGTAAAATGACCCATTGGAACCTGAAATGATGATGACAAGTCTTTGAATGATGGTACACTCAGCCAAATGGTGATGTGGACCAATACTTGGAAATTTTAGGAAGGAGAGAAAATAATCCTAGACCCAATACCTAGTGACCAAATTTTACTTGAAGACTCACTGAAATGATAAAATTTGACTTTGACACCCTAAGACCACTTTGTAAGAGGATGTTTGATCGCTGGTGGAAGGCTGCAAAGACTGACTCTAACACTATCCAAAGGACGATCAACCAACTAATTTCTCTGTAGGAAAGAAGAGAATAAGTTTACAACAAACATCTGCAATCTCATAACAGAATTAAAAATAATTTTGACAAAAAGACCAAAGAAGAAAATTTTAGTCCTCAAGATGCAGTTTTGAAGTGGGAGGCTAAGATTGAAGATAAAGGAAAACATGACAAGTTTGAGAATCTCTGGAAGGGGCCATATAAGATTTCAGCATATCATGGAAATAATACATTCATATTGCAAGAGATGGATGGTTAATTATATGCAGGAGGACCTGTTAATGGCAGGTTTCTCAAAATTTATATCTCTTGATCCAGATGGAAGAAACAACATTGTATATACTCCATTTTTATTTTCTCACTTGCTGGTGTGGATGATATATTTGACAAGTTTGAACCAGAAGTGAAGGCCATAAAAACTTGGGGATTATATGATCAATTTTCATTTTTCAATAAGGCAATTGGTCTGTTGGTTCTTTGTTGCACCACTGGGGCACAACATCCCAAATGGAGCCATTGTTATTAATGATAACCCCAGAGAAAAAAATTAGATTTAATGGTCATTATAGATAGGGTTTTTATGTTTAGGTTCATATGAGACCTATCATAGGGTCCATTTAATGTTTGATAGGGTCATCATAAAAGGAAAAGGTTATAATTCCATCTATTTTGAGGTTACCATTTCATAATAGACTTATCTAACACTTTGACAAACTTCACAGCAACTCCAGTTCAGTAAACCCAAAATTTTCTATGAAAGTCCCTAATAATTCCGTAGCAAAATGGTCCATTCCAACACTTGTCTCGCTACGAAATTTTGTTGTTGTGTAATGATTTTATTGTAAATGATTGTTAGTGATGTCGAAGTCGTACTGAGTCATTGTAAACATTTATTCTCATGTCCTCCACTCCTTTACATTCACCCTTACCTCTCCTTTTCCCTTTATATCATATGCTGCTATCAAAAAGTTCAAAAGTGTTGTCATGGAATAGGGTTTGCACTGTCAAAAAAGTTTAGTCATGTTCTGAGTGAGGTCTAAGTGTTCTAAATTTTATTTTCGGGTGAAGGGGAAGCAGCTCACAAGCATCTCTCAACGTGTTGATAAGCATGGCAACCAGAAAAAAATACAAAGGAGGGGTTGTAGTGCGTTATGAGCCCATAGATATGAAACTACTTGAAGAAGACCCAACTTTTGCACAGTCATTTTCCAGCGTGGGATGTCTTCAATTTTGCCAAAAATTGCAGGGTTGTCATGTGAAAATCACTAAATATTCTACCCTCAATTTCACAGGGATTGGCACGAAGGATGGAATCTTAAGTTTGAATGTCTCCCCAGACACCATTTCTCATGCTATTGAAATCCCAAGGTCATGGGAAACATGTTTTAAAGTTCAAAAGTTATAGTTACATAATTATGATGAATTCTTGAAGGCAGAACATCAAGGGATTGATATGACGGTGGGCATCCCTAGAATTTGTCTTAAGGAGAATTATTCCAAGTTGTTGATGGTTATTCAAAAGTATTTTACATTTGAAGGAAGGTTCCATATGGTCTACCAATACCACTTCAGGTTGCTTCTCCACTTCATAGGTAAACAACCCTTAGATGTCCCTTTTTATCTCTTCAGAATTTTAGGAAAGATGGATGACAAGGTTCAAGCTAAACTAGATACAAGTAGTACCTCTATTTTTCATCATGGTCTTATCAAATTGTTATTAGTTGACGAGTTAAATAGATTGAACAAAGATTGGCTTACCTTTTTTATCCGAAGTGGATATGAACTAGAAGTTTCTACACCCTCTAGAAAAACTCCAAAATCTAAATCTACAACTCTTAGAGCAGAAGCAACTAGTGACAGAGAAACCTATAATTGAAGCTTCTACAAGTACTAAGAGGAGAATGCCCAAAAGATAGAAGAGAGAATAGAGTACAAAGAAGGGAAAATGACTGACATTCTAGAAGCTATAGGAATTGAAGAAAGCCCAGTTGAGCAGCCTACAAAAGTGACTCCAACTTAAACCAAGAAGAAAAGAAAGAGAGCAAAGAAATTAGATTTTACTCAAAAAGAACATGGTTTCATTTTGGCCAAGGAAACCTGTCACAAGATCAATGTGGCAAGTTGAAGAGATACCTGAAGCACCATTGGAAAAAACTGAATCATCAAAGAAACCATCAAAGAAAAAGAAAGATAAGGAGGTTGTTCAAGAAAAAAATGAAATAGAGGTCCTACAAGAAAAGTTAAGGGAGGCCAGACAAGAAGTGATCAAGACCAAGCTTGAGTTTGATGAATACCAAAATGAAGTGTTAAAACAAATAAATTTTTATGATGAAATTGCAGACAAGTCTAAAAAGCTGATAAGAAGGACTCTGCCTTTACACAGAATGTTGGAGCATATGTATAAAAGGAATATTTGGTTACTGGCAGATAGGAAAAGCCTATAGACACAAGTCACAGCACTAGAAACTCAAATTGAAATGATTCAGGCTGAGCTCAAAAAGAGAAACCTCAAGATTATTGTTGAAGTAAGTGCTACTCCATGATATGGTAAAGTTTTCAATTTTTTCTTTACTATACCTAAATTAGTAAACTCGGCCATATGTATAGTCAACATGATATTAGGAGTCATAAGGAGGCATTAAGAATCATGAAAACTAGAAAAACTCATTATTTTGGAACTTTCCTAGCAACTGCCCATAATGAAGTCGCGAATTTGCTACAAAACCGTTGTAGCTTTCCATGGAGGTTAAGGTTGGTCTAAAGTTCAGCAAAGATAATTCTAAAGGCCTATGTTTAGCTTATAAAACATCAAAGAAGACCTCAAAACCAGCAGAGAAAGAAAAGAGGTAGCGTAAGATTGTTTTTTCAAGTTTCTACCAGAGTTTGCTAAAAAACTGTTGAAAACGTTGTTTTTGCTACGAAATCATAAAAACTCTATTTTTTCTTCCTTTTTGAAGATTTTGAATATCACACATCCAAGATGCAAATGGATTATAGATGATAAAGGGTGTCCACTTCATCATGTTAAACTCCTATTTTTCAGCATGCTAAGTCAGCACATGGCCAGATCAACATAATAGCCAGCTCATTAAGACAGTTAGTAAAAAAGGAAATTTAATTGATGTCTATCAACATGTTAAATATGTAATGACACTCAACCAAATCTAGCATGCAGTTGGGCTCGGTTATCTACATCAACATAAAGTGGTTATAACTTTAAATCTAGTAGAGTCCTAGTTGAATTCCAACTATTGTAAAATGGAAAATCTCTATGAGGACTCTATTAGTTCGAAGAAAAGTAGGAATAGGTCTCTAGAATAGTGGATCGAATTTGGCCCAGGTGGCAAGATAATGAAAAGAGATATTTTCTCTATAAATAAGTAGGTTTTCAACTTTGAGAAGGGTTGATGGAGAATATGTAAGTACTGGCCTTTTGTAATCTTTCGATCCTTTAATAGAAAATTTGCAGCAACTTTGTTTTTTTACCTGAGATTCATGACATGGATTTCATGTGTTTTTATCATGTTGTTTCTAGTTTTTACATAATATCTTGATTACTTGGAAATCTTGTCAAACTGATCCAATTTCCTTCATTTACTATGTATGACTATGGATGTTAATTTGATATCAGTTTTAAAGTTGTAGATGCCTCAGCTTCCATCAAACATTGTTGTTGGCCATAATGTGTTTTAACTTGACTCCATGCCCAATGGTGGCAGTCATCACATTTTTTATTCACCTACAAAACCACAAAAAGAGATCAGATTTAGTCATCTGTTGTTTGAATTGTTTCAAGAAGATTTGATAAACATTTGAGAGAGCCCTCTCAGATTGGAAGGACTAATTTCCAGTTCAAGTGGTCTGAAATAGTTACACTATGTTAAAGGTTGAAACAACCCAATTCTTTCTAGCCCAGTGATAATTACAATGTGGAAAATACTCCTTAATGAATTATTCCCTCTTTTTCGATCACATCTAAGGATGATTCCTAAGGCCTTTCATGACTATCTCACATTGGTTCTGTGCATATACCATTATCGAGAAGTGCAGTGGTTATAGTTAAATATTATTATGCGCATGCACTCTAGCCACATAAAACATTAAAAAGAACAAGAAAAAGGAACAATCACAATCACCCCTTAAACATATTATATAATTGATGAACAAATATTCAATAATCAACGAAAAAAAAGTGTCTTTTAATGCTTATAGAAACAACAATATTAGCCTTTGAATACTATAACTCTTCTTGGTGTTCCTTAATAATTGAATTTGAAGATTGCATATTGAAATATTGTATTAAGTATGTTGGTTCTCTAATCATTTTATTTGAAAATTGTATTTTGAAGTATGGTATTAAGTACTTCTATCTTTTAATGCAATGTTTACTAATAAAAAAAATGAAAATATGTTGGATTTATCGAAGATGGATATAACTTGTTAGTAGTGATTTTGAAAGTGATTCATTGGTTGTATTGGTTACGAGCCTTTGCCACAAACTAATTTGGTGGTAAATATTAAGAGTTTGTTTCTTGGGCAAAGGCTTTAGCCCCCTAAGTTCCAACTTCATCATGAGCCTGTTTGGTGTGTGTAAGATATACTTAATTTTCCACCACATTTTTAAAATTATTTATTGGTGGATTTGTTTATGTGGCTTCAACAAATTTATTTTCCTGGTATATGTTAAGAGTGTGAATCTTAGAGTATACATTCAACCTCTAGGTGTTGGATTCACTATGAGACCAATAGGTGTGTACATAATATAGTGTGGATGGACTTACTCTACTATTTCATTCAATTTTAAAGTGTTTATTTGGTGGAGTTGGTTATAAGATTTTGATACAAAATACTATGATGGTAAAAATTAATATTTCAAATCCTAAGGAATATATGCCTCCTAGGCACTAATTTCATATTAGCCAACGACATGTGTGGATGATGGACTTAGCTTTCCATTAGCAAGTCACTTTTATAGTGATCTATTAGTAGATTTGGTTATAAGCCTTGCTATAGACTATGCTAATGGTAAATATTAATACTTGGTGTAGAGATTGATAAACTCATGCAAGATGAGATATATTAACATTTGAGATACATAAGATTTACCCTAGAAACCCTTCATTGAGAAAACTAGCCTAAATAAGAGCCACATATCTCTCTCTATATTGTACAATATTTGAGGTGTTGACCATTGTCAATTAACCATAATTCATTAACCTGAATTAAATTAAAAACCTTAACTAGGATTCTATTACAATGGGTCAAAAATGTTAGTAAAAAAAGTACAAACTAGGCCCTGAGAAAATTCTTAGGGGCCTATCGGCCTTGCATTACCCCCTATCTAGAGCGTTTTGTCCTACTTGGAACCCTTCATTTGGGGTGAAACCCTTGAACCCCCATCAAGATGTGGCTAAGTATACTTGTGAAGAATACAATACATATATAATATTATGCCACTTGTTGAATACTTTGAAAAATGGGGTCAAGGTGTTATAGACATATTTGGGCACTGCAACCCCAATCACATATGTCCGTAAACCAAGGGATTCTGAGTCCCTAAAAGTGTTTTTTCATGCCCTAAAGGAACAAGGTCAGCTAATTACATCATCTCCGAGAAGTTATCCATGGAAAACTGCTCAGAACTGGTCAAAACTGGACCATACAGACTGCTCAGTGCAAAGGGTGTGATGCATCTCACCTGCCACAAGCAAAAAGTGTGATGCATACTAGAAAGCCCTTCTGTAGGGTGCGATGGGCGAGAGTAGACAAATGGTAGAGACAGTTTGCAAGGTGGATGAATCATGGAATCTTCCAGAAACTCTCCTGTGAAAACTGGCCTCTCAGATTCCCCAGGGATGAGTAAGAGATCATCAATTCCAAGTGGATCGAATTCAGAGAGAGGCTAATAAAATCCCGAAGATGACTCCCCTTGCAATCATCTATATATGGGATTCCCTCATCCCAGAGATCCAGAGGCTGGAATCTTGTATCTTGTAAGGAAGTGTTGTTGGTTTCCTAGTGGAATATCATAGTATTGGGTGATCTAAGCTTTTCATGAGGTGAAGAAGGGCTTTCATGCTGGGAGGATGATGTTGGGTCAGATCAATGGTTTGTAATCCTCTCTTCTAATCTTTACATCAATAAAGCTATTCAAGTTTTCCTCCACATTCTTGTATGTCTGATAATATATGCATTTGTGTGGTCAATATATATCTGGCCCTATATTTTTTATGATTGTAGATCTCTACACTTTGAAGGTATTATGCTGCTTTCACTTTACAAGTATTCTTTTAAGCGGAGTGGTCAAGGAAAGAGCAGCAAAGACCTGTCAGAGAGGAGAAGGAACAAGCAAGGAACCAAGTGAAAGATTGAGGTTGGTATTCTTTGCTCCTCTCCTATCTACTTCTCATAAAGGAAAACGAAAGTAACTTTAATCTATTTGTTTCTAATATAGCTACCCATCTTAGTGGGACTAGCAGCTCTGCATAGACACTAGATTTCCCGATAACAAAATGGCGACTCCACTGGGCGAATAGCTTGTTTGCTTGTCTATATTTGTTTGCTTTATAAACTTACAGACGGAGCCTGAAGTCTCGTCCCTAGACCATTTCACCTTCTCCTCTTGGGAATCTGGATGCATCGCACCTCCCGTGTGCAGTAGGTGGGATACATCTCTCTTTCCCTGTGTTACAGGTGCGATGATCATATAAGACTCCTTCTGCTTCCAGATTTTGGTTTTTTGTTCACTCTCTTCAGCTTTATTCAGGAGTTTGTTGTCTGTGATCAGTATACCATTGTGGAAACTCCCTTCCTTTGCATGATTCAGCTTCCATAGTACAAGGAACTGTAAATGTTTTTATGTATTGTTTGCCATTTACGGTTCTCCTTTACAAAGAAGTAGCGTAATCAAATTGTCGTCTTTTGATTTGGAAGTGTCGCAAGTGTCGTTTTCAGTCAAAGAAAAGAATCCTACTATTCTTCATGGTCGATTACACTATTACTCTTGTATTCGATTTGAATTAATAGTTTTTCAAGTGTCGAAAGCAGTTTTCAATTCAAAATTACAAAGTGTCGTCATTATCTTCCTTTCATCTTTTGAAGAGAAAGTCATTAGTACTATCGCTTGAAACGATTTAGATTTGTACTTAGCATTATTTTTGTCATTCACACATTAAGAAAGTGAAAACAAATACATGTATGTGCATTTGCATTTAGACTGCTTGTTGATTTTGATTTCGGACAGTGCATCTAGTGTGTGCTCTCTGCTCTATGTGGAAAGAATCCCGCTTCTCTTTCTTAGTAGCTAGGATTTTCATTGCAAAAGGAAGATTAAACGATTGTTTATCATCTTAGATTGCATTTTATGAATTGTATATCTACATCACGCGGTCAACCTGAAAGGCAAACTTCTTAAGAAAGATCAACTGTAAAATAAATTCAATGAACATAAAAACGCTTTGGAACCTAACGCACAACATTTCAAAGTCTAGGCTAGAGAAGTATTGGCGTCGTAAGTCCTGGTAACTATCCCTTTCATTGCAGGTTGGGTGATTCCTCCTCTTTGAGACGACAAGTGCCAGTACGGACTTGTGCTCCCACGTACCATCAAGTATATATTGGGAGACCACAATAGGCTATATCCTTTCTCCTTAGGAAGTCGTGTTTGTCGCCCTATCGATCGCAATGCACTGAACACAGCATTCAGGAAGATTGACTACCGTACTGTAAAAAGTATTCTGTAGTTTTGCAATTGGTTTAGTAATCCCTATGTCTAGATTTCCTGAGTAGTCTCTTTCGTTCCTTTTGAGACTCCTTAAAGGAAAAGGTCCATCTGAGCACTTGTCACTTTAGGCTCATTAAAAATCGAAGGCGACTAGAGTCATCTTTAGCTTTTTCTCGATTCTTAAAAATTGAAAAAGCAAGTTGTGTCAAAGCGTATAAAATTCATTTAATTCGGAATCATTTTTCCCTTATTTTGAGTTGATCGAGTAATCCGCAATCGTGGAACAAAGTCAATCGAAACCTTGTCGTTCACAGAGATTAACGAGTCAACCGTCTTTGACTCTGGAAACAAAACTATTTCGGACAAAGCGAACTCATTTAACCAAGTCAAAGTCCTCTGGATTGCTTGGGACTTGTGTTCCAACATCCTCAGGGACTCCAGTTACCCCAACCATCTCTAGTACCCCTGCCTTTACAGAAGAAGTTTCGCGGCCACAAGAGGACATTAGAACTGATCCTAGTGTAATGGTAAACACTTCTATTCCTGAACCGACTACATCTACGGCTAATTAGGAAGGTGTTACCCCTCCAACAACTGTCGCTGCAAAGTCTATACCTTCTTCGGCACCAGAAATATTTTACGGACCTGACGGTCTACCTCTCCCACCTAGATTAATTGCTATAGAAGAGATTGTAGAGGATCCTCCATCCAGTACTCCGTTGCATTTTGGAGCCGAGATCACCCTATATCCTTCTTCATCAGAAGTTAGTCTCCCTTCATCGCAAGTTCCTGTAGAATTGCTAGGAAATCTCTTGGATAGACTAGATATGTCTAAACAACTTTCGACATCTAGGACGGTGTCATTAGACGCAGCAGTAGCAGAACTTCCTGCTGCTATTCCAACAATGTTCATCGGTGTACCATCTATCCCAACTAGCTCTCAACTGCTAGATGGAGTCCATCAAGGGACTGTTTCAACAATATGGTCTGTTCCCGTTTGTTCGTCCGGAATAATATCTGGAATCTCTTATGTTGAGTCTCAACAAATTAATCCTTCGCAACAGTATCAATTTGGGCAATCCTGTCCCCAAAGGCCAATCATTCCTTTGAGCACTAGATTGCCACCATTTGGGGGGCAGTATGCCCTTTCATTTTTTCCTCCGGGAGAACAACCATATGGGAGTTCGCAATAGAATTCAGGTCATGCTTGAATTACATCCAGCGGTTGGGAGCCAATACTGCCTCAACAACCAAGAGTTGTATACTCAATGCAACAAAGCCTACCTGTGTCGAATATCCCCACTACATCGGCCATTGTGACAATGTCACAAGTACAAGCGTTCACTGTTGTATGCCAACCTCAAGTTTCTCAGGTCGTAATACAACAGCCTCTTGTCTCCATGACACAGTCGTAATCACTGATTAGTGGCTCCCTAATCGGAGCGACCCAGGTTCAAATGGGTACTATTACCCCTCATCTTGGTCAAATAGCCAGTATTGGACAACAATAAATGGTTTCACAACCATGGCTGGTGCAATATCAACAACCGCAATTCCAACAAGTTTACCAAGAATCTGAGCAACAAATCTTTGCAAGTAATGGGCAGCCGTATATTCAAAACGGTCAACATCAATCATTTCATAGTGGTTATGCCCATCAACCTTACCAAATTTATCAACATCAAATGCACTATGCTGGTATGCAAAGACCCATTGCTCAGGCAATCCCATCTTATCCTGGGTATGCTTCACCGAACCTGAATCAACAGTTACCCTTCGTGGTGACTTTAGAGTTACCAGATATAAATCGGCTAACAAACGATCTAATTGCTTATGCCCCTTGGTGGCCGGCGATTCCTCATAAACTTCTGTCAGATATTCCTAAATTTAATGGAAATCCGGGTGAAGACCCATCGAATCATGTGATGACCTTTCATTTGTGGTGCTCATCCAACACTCTAAATGATGATTCGATTAGGCTTCACCTTTTTCAACAAACGTTAACTGGTCCGATAGCAAAATGGTACATTGAATTTCCTAGAGCTTCATTTGATAACTTCAGCACCCTTGCCACAACCTTTTTAACCCATTTTCAGCTACCCATAAGGTACGAAATAGGAATAGAGCTTCTTACCAATTTCAAACAGACAACAGCCACTCACATATCTGATCATATCCATGAGTGGAGGTGTCGTCGTAGAATGGTAAAAACATATGTTCCTGATTAGCTGTTAGATGAATGGTTTATTAAGTCATTGTTACCTTCTATCACAGAGAATGTGGCAAAGGGAGGGGTCGTCACTAAAAAGCAAGTCATTGCTTGTGCAAAATATCTAGACTTGATCTATACTCAGTCTGGCATGCTCTATGACAAAATCCCTAATTCTCCTAGACCGGAATTTTTCATTCCTCCTTCTCCTAAATCAAACAAAGATTCTCATGCCGCGATGGTGTGATAGGTACGACTAGCACGAAAACCGTAAAGGCTACATCAAAGAAAGCTCGTATGGTTTCTAGTCAAAATGCAAATGAAGAACTTCTCGCTTCGGAGGTAAATGCCGTGTCGACTGACAAAGGCAAAGAACCGAAGCAACCAGGGGACGAAGAAAAAGGAAGGGAAAAAGAAGAAACAGGAGAAGTCGTCTCTTGAAAATTCTTCTGCAAACCCTTCTGGAGAAAGGAAACCAAATCATCCATGCTTTATACGTGATGAGGATCATTGGACGAAAGACTGTCCACATAAAGCTGAGCTTAGGAAACTCTTAAAAAACTCAAAAACCTCAACAGTATTGACTGATCTGTTTCCAAATCCAGGGAACCAATCTGGTTGCTAGTGACAATGCTTCCCCATCCCAAGTGCTCATGTTGTCCATTTCGAAACAATAAAATGATGCTTTGATATCGACAAGGAATAAAGATTATGGAAATCCACAGCTGCCGAATAACAAGGCTACTAATCAACCTAGTAGTTCGACAACAACTTCAACAAAAGTTGTGCCACCCGTCATTCCTGAGCTAACGATAAAGCCGCCAAAAGGAGTAGTACAGAAATCGAAATTTAATCCTCGTGCCAAAGTAGCACAAAATTATAATAGTAGAGGACCTGGCCCAATCGTCGTCCTCTATGTCAACACTTGAGGTACTGCAAAATTGCCCCTCCCAAAAGCAGACTCTATTATCAACAATAGGTGGGATTGACCCAGCGGATTTCAATCTTGTGACCTTTAATCATAAAGGATATGACCCTAAGTTACCAGCTCAACTTGCTTTCCTTATTCAAGTGAAAGCCCTTAACAAAACTGTTCATCGAACGATTATTGATGAGGGAGCATCTACATGTATTATGTCGATGAGTTGTTGGAAAACTTTGGGCTCACCACCCTTGTCACGATCATCAACGACGTTGAAAGCATTTGATGGACAAACATACACTCCATAAGGGATTTTAAGTAACTTGCAAGTCGAACTGGGGGGCAAGACAGTAGAGATTGATGTTGAAGTTATCGACGGAAACCTCGATTACAACATCCTACTGGGAAGGCCCTGATATATAATATGGTCGTTGTTGTGTCAACATACTTTAGAAAGATTTCATTTCCTTTCCAACGAGGAATTACAATCATCGACCAACAAACGTTTCTCCCCAATGTTAAGTAAACTTGACTCGGATAGAGTCAAAGGAGGTTAAACAGTGATGGTTTTGGGGCACATGGTATTGTGCACCCATGGTATTCTGCCCATGGTATTGTATGTAATGGAGCCTATAAAAGGCTGGAAGGACTTCATTGTAATGCAAGGCCTGGAGGTGAGCGGTGAAGGCTCACTTGGCCAGATTGGCCAGGGTTTTGGCCAAGGATAATGAAATTTCATTATGATTGGGTTTTTCCCCAGATTTGGTGTTTTCCCATATAAACATGTGTGTTCATGTGTTTATGGTTATTGCTAATTATTTTTATATTTCAAAGAGTAGCTTCGGCGTAAATCACATGCAGACAAACATTTGTCGACGTGTTTCGAACCAACCAGTGTGGTTCATCGTCAGGACAAGTTGAAGAAACAGATCTAGCGTAGCATGTTAAATAGTCTGAATAGAGATTCCAACGGCTAATTTACCGGCTAAATCTGACTAAAGGACCCAGGTCAAAATTAATTTAATATTGTTCATATTTTAATATTATTATTAATAATTTATAATTTATTTTATGGAAAATAAGTTAATCATATAAAAATAAAATCTGGTTAGTTTAAAAATTAAAATTAATTTAATAATTAATATCTTTATTAATTTATAATTAATTTTATGGAAATAGATAAATTAGTAAAAATAAATTATTTATTTAAAATTAATAATTTATAATATATATATATAATATATATTATATATATATATATTACTAATTTCACAATATATGATAATAATAATAATAATTTACTTAAATCATTTATATATTTATTTAAATCAATACATAAATTAATTTATTTTATAGAAAAAAGGTAAATAGAAAATATATAAAATAAATTCATGGTTAGTTTTAAAAATCAATTTATTATTTATTTTAAATTATATTATTAATATATATATAATTTATATATATTATATATTATATATATTATATATATTTTAATTATTAAAATTATTAATAATTAATTTAAAATAATAATTTTTTCATTAATTTATAATAAGTTAAATTGTAAAAAAAATCTGGTTAGTTTTTGAAAAACTAATTAAATAATTTAATTTAAATCACAAATAATTAATAATAATAAATCAATTATATTATTTATTTTTAAATGTAATATATAAATACTTTATTTTATTAGAAAGAAGTTAAATTAGTAACAAAAATATATAAAATAAATTCAAGATTAGTTTTAAAAATTAATTTTATTAATTCATTGAATGGATTTTATATATATATATATATATATCATTTATTAATTAATTAATTAATATATTAAAAAATAATACTAGGTTGTTAAGATACAAGTATCAAGTGACATTAATGGTTATACATATTATTAATATTTATTATTTTACATATGGAATTAAGTTAAATTATACAAATATCACTTAATACTAAATATATATATATATTAATATATATATATAATATATATTAAATTTAAAAGTCATAATATTAGGCCTAGATTTTTCCTTTATATTAATATAAAAGGTAATATTATTAAATTATTATTTGATAATCAAATATCTATATATGTATGTTAAAAAGTTATTAGGATCAAAATAAATAATATAATTAAAATGGGAGTTAAAATAAGTTAGAAAGTACTAATCATACTAATAATAATAGTGATAATAATACTAATCCAAATACGAGGAGAGAAAAAATAAAAATTAGAATAGAGAAAATTAACCAAATAAATCAATCATAATAATAATAATACTACAAGTACTACAAAACATAGTTAAATCAAGAAAGCATGACCCCGAGGAGGGGGCAGAAAAAACCAACTAAGTAGCGAGCGCTGGAATCCAGCACTTACTAATTTTCCAGCCATCATCCCTATTGAGATTGTTCGGCCTCTTTTCAATCTCGATAGCTTCCCTAAATTGCCGATGATGGAACTGAGCAACTTTGGCCACAACCTTGGTCTCCTCAATACACACCTGATGCTTGGTCTTTTCTACATTCTCAGCTAAAGCTGACGACTTGGATCTCCCATGTCTTAGGTCAACAGCATGTTCGCAGATCCTTTGATGGATGGAGTGCCCAGTTTCCCCAATATAGGGGGTCCCACATGAACAAGGGATTAAGTAGACACCCTTCATGTCCTTAGGGTTAACGGGATCTTTCACCGATCTGAGGGAATTGCAAATGGTGTTGAGGGGCCTAAAGGTTGAGGGAATGTCATATCTTTTAAGGATCCGAACGATCTTGTCTGTGGTTCCTTGGATATAGGGAAGATGGACACCTAGACGCTGCTCTCTATATTCTTTCTTAATTAACGCCCTTTTTGAGGCTTTATGGAACGCCATCTGACCTAGGCACCTAATATATCCATTCTCCACAAAGACATTGAGGAGATGGGATCTCTCCTTTTCAAAGCTCTCACAATCAGAGATCCTGAGGGCACGAGTAGTGAGGGTGTTAAGAACCCCCAAATTTTGAGCAGGGAAATGATGGGAATCTGCATGAAGATACTGCTCAGTATGAGTCTTTTTTCGGAACACTGAGTGGGAGAGAAAGCCATCCTTATTCTGAGATATAAGAATATCCAGGAACGGGAGGCAGCCATCGACCTCTTTTTCCATGGTGAACTTAATGGTTGAGGACTGGCTGTTGAGGTGATTAAAGAAGTGATCCAGCTCCTCGGGACCATGGGGTCAGATGACATTAGTGTCATCCACATACCTTTACCAAAGCCTAGGAAGAAGATGAGCTGACGATAAAGGTCTGGCTTCGAAATCTTCCATAAACAGATTCGCCACAATAGGGGAAAGAGGGGAACCCATCGCCACACCACAAGAATGTTTGAAGAATTCACCCTCGAAGCAGAAGAACGTGGAAGTGAGACAAATCTCCACGAGTTGCGCGGTATCGGGATCCATTAGGTGATAGATCACTTCCAAGGCCTCCTTTATAGGGATGCAAGTATAAAAGGAGACCACATCAAAGCTAACGAGAATATCTTCGGGGCTAAGCTTAATATCCTTAAGCTCCTTAATGAAGGATGCAGAGTCTTTCACGAAGGATTCAGTGTGGCCAACTAGGGGCTTAAGTTTAAGGGCAAGGAACTTAGCCAGAAGATAGGTCGAACCACCAATGGTGTTGATGATAGGCCTCAGAGGGGCCCCTTCCTTGTGAGTCTTAGGTAACCCATAGATCCTAGGAGTTATGGGACTCCTTTCAATGAGCTTGGGGTACAAGGAACTCACTGAATTATTAGACTTGATGGCGAGAGCCACAGCCCTAGAAATATTCTTCAGAGGATTCTTGGGCAGTTTCTTATAACTGCCACTATTGTGAAGATGATCAAGCATCTTCCTCCGGTAATCATCCTTGTTAAGGATGATCGTAGCTCCACCTTTGTCCGCCTTCAGCACGACAATATCTTCGTTCTGATTTAAGGACTTTAGGGCAGAGAATTCCTCATTGTTGAGGTTCTTCGGAGGGGGCTTAGCCTTCCTAAGGACAACAACACAATCTTGTCTGATAGTGTCCTTGAAATTATCCGGAAGATCTTTAATCCCGAATTCCACGTCGCAAATAATGTCCTCCACCGGGATTTTTCTAGGGGCAAGGGCAAAGTTAAGACCTTTGCCCAAAACACTGAAGATCGAAGGGGAAAAGGAAAAGCTCGAGAGATTAACGACCTTAGATTTACGGGACTCAACTTGGTCAACCTTCACAACCTTATCGCTCAGGTTACCATTATTGCTAATATTAAAAGATTCAGATCCAACGCGCTCTAAATTATTATTATTAAAATTCCTTGAATTATCATTACTCCTATTAGAAAAATTATCACACGAAATAATACTATCACCCTCATTAATATCAACATTATTAAAGTTATTAAGACCATTAATATAATAAAATTTATTATTATTACTAAAAGTGTTATACTTATTATTCTTCTTATTATTGTATAGATTTTTAATATTAGTGATATTGTTGTAAGTTTTATTATCATAATTATAATAGTAAAAGTCATTATTAATCTTGTTAGATTTAGAATAATTTGAACTCTTATTTTTCTCAATACCATTAACACACGTATTAATATCCTTATTATTATTATTAATATGCCTATATAAATCCTTATTAAAATTGCTATAAATAATATCCTTATTAAAATCTCTATTAATGATATCCTCATTCGAATCACTATCGTTATTAATACTAGAATCTTTAATTAAATCGCTACTGCCAATGCCTACAAATAGACTACGGTTACAGCCATCCTTATTAAAATTGCTATAAATAATATCCTTATTAAAATCTCTATTAATGATATCCTCATTTGAATCATTATCGTTTTTTTTTCTCGGTAAATCTATTCTATTCTATTATATACAGGAAAACATTACATTCACAGAGTCAGTTTGCCCAAGGCCAACTGTGGCTCTTTGGACCAGGATTTCGCAATACAAAACCATCCCTCGCAGGGGCATCGCGACTAGACAGAACTACCCATACAGAGCCATTGTAACACGACAGAGGATCCAGACCAAACAAAATCGTCCTGCGCAGGGGCACCAGAGAAAAACAGTTCTTCCCACGCAGGGGCATCAAAAGACTTTCAACGAATTCCCTGACAGGCCATACAAACTTAGCAAGAGCAGACATAGACATAGACTTGAACCGGAAAAGACATAAGACATAGCCAGTAACCAAAACAGAACCTGAGCAGTTATGGAGGAAGATAGATTGAACCAGTGGAAGGTTATTCCTCCAGCTTCTCCTCGACCACCCTGCACCATCCATACTTCTCTCGTAAGGAGTCCCAATCATCCGCAATGTTCTCCTTGGAAGTCGACGCCTTCTGAGCCTAAGGGCATTTAGGATCTTGCCCAGGCGCCCCCACTGGTTTCTTCTCGTCGTCGTCCGAGCTTCCACCTGGGAGCTTCTCCAAACTGCGCGAACCTCCTTCACCATCCTGAGATTCCTCAAGGAATAGAACCGAGACATGTGCATTAATGCGGGGTTTATCCATCGAGTTGCCGAAGGTGAAGAAGGCGGAGCCGAATGCAGGTGAAGGATCCAGATCATAATTTGGGCTGCTCGCGTCCATGAATTGGCTAGCCTGGATGGGGTTGGCATTAGCCCCTCCATGGCAATGACAGCGGCAACAGTGAAGGCGGGGCTTTGTGGCTGGAGGACGAGACGACCCTCCCCGAGCAGAACCCCTACGTCTAACCATCTTTGCAGGAGCATCGAGGGCGTGGAGTAATGTTGAGACAGAGGATCTTCCCAGCTTAGAACAGCACCCAATAGAATTGAAGCAGCGCCCCACAGACTTGAGACGCCACCCAACCGAACAAAGACAGCAGCCAACAGATTTTCCGGGCTTGAGACATCCTTCAACGATTTGGAAGCAGGCCTTAACAGCAAGAGTTGTAGCCTGGATAGCAAAACCACACACAGGAACTTGAATGTCGTGACCCAATCCATCTCCCTTTTTAAAAGTTCCAACAATCCATCGAAACCTGTTCTCCATAACTGCGATTTGCAGTCGCACCAGTTAACCGGACATTGCATTGAATACCTTTCGCTTGATCTGTACATTTATTCCTTGGCGGCGAGAAACGTATTGAATGCCCATCTTATGCTCGAGGCAGCACATGGCTGGCATGTGGCTCCTCACTACCACTCGTCCTTTCACCCGCATCCGGGGAATCATTATCGTTATTAATACTAGAATCCTTAATTAAATCGCTACTACTAATGCCTACAAATGGACTACGGTTACAGCCATCTGAAACTAACTTATTATCAAAAACCGATTCCGTTATCATTCAGCGTGCTAACACAGGACAGCGGAACAGGATTTTCGGCCTTACCCAGACCCGATGGTTTTCGCGAGGTGACTTGAGGTCAATCTTGAACCCTCGACGGAACTGCAGCTCCCTGCGCGGTGATATGAGGCCAACAGCGATCAATGGACGGAGAGGCAGCTCCTAAGTCGGCGTCGATCATTGAACCCTCACCCGACAGGTTAAATGGAGACCTTAGGGATGGTTCTTGCAGCTCATCCCTATGGCACTCACGCTGTGAAGGTAAACGAGCAGCCACCCGAGGGGAGGATTCCCCGTCCGCAGCAAACAAATTCAGAACCTCAACCGGGCTAGATCGCAGGACATCGTCCATATGATCAGCCACCTCCACCGATGTCGGGATAGGATTCCCTTCGCGAACAGAATGAGAGCAACCCACACTAGAACGAGCAGGTTGCCTCGGAGAGGGCGTAGGTCCAGCAGAGCGCTCCTCTGAGACCTCCAGCGAGGGAACCCCGGAATACACCTCAGAGAGCTCATGACTTACCAACCCCGAGGACACAGATCCATTCAACGGAAAGGAAGACACCCAAGATCGGAGGGCTGAAACATGAGAAGCAGAAATGCGGCTCAGGGAAACATCAATCATCGAACCACTTCCTGCAGACTTCTGAGCCAAAATCTGAAATTTTGCAGCTTGTTTTTGTGGTGAATCTATTTATGGAAGATTTCGAAGCCAGAGCTTTATCCTCAGCTCGTCTTCTTCCTAGGCTTTGGAAAAGGTATGTGGATGACACTAATGTCATCTAGCCCCATGGCCCTGAGGAGCTGGATCACTTCTTTAATCACCTCAACATCCAGTCCTCGGCCATTAAGTTCACCATGGAAAAAGAGGTCGACGGCTGCCTCCCGTTCCTGGATATTCTTATATCTCAGAATAAGGATGGCTTTCTCTCCCACTCGATGTTCTGAAAAAAGACTCATACTGAGCAGTATCTTCATGCAGATTCCCATCATTTCCCTGCTCAAAAGTTGGGGGTTCTTAACACCCTCGCTACTCGTGCCCTCAGGACCTCTGATTGTGAGAGATTTGAAAAGGAGAGATCCCATCTCCTCAATGTCTTTGTGGAGAATGGATATAGTAGGTGCCTAGGTCATATGGTGTTCCATAAAGCCTCAAAAAGGGCGTTAATTAAGAAAGAATCTAGAGAGCGACGTCTAGGTGTCCATCTTCCCTATATCCAAGGAACCACGGACAAGATCGCTCGGATCCTTAAAAGATATGACATTCCCTCAACCTTTAGGCCCCTCAACACCATTCGCAATTCCCTCAGATCAGTGAAAGATACCGTTAACCCTAAGGACATGAAGGGTGTCTACTTAATCCCTTGTTCATGTGGGACCCCTTATATTGGGGAAACTAGGCGCTCCATCCATCAAAGGATCTGCGAACACGCTGTTGACCTAAGACATGGGAGATCCAAGTCATCAGCTTTAGCTGAGCATGTAGAAAAGACCAAGCATCAGGTGTGTATTGAGGAGACCAAGGTTGTGGCCAAAGTTGCTCAGTTCCATCATCGAAAATTTAGGGAAGCTATCGAGATTGAAAAGAGGCCAAACAATCTCAATAGGGATGATGGCTGGAAAATTAGTAGGTGCTAGATTCCAGCGCTCTCTTCTTAGTTGGTTTTTTCTGCCCCCTCCTCGGGTCGTGCTTTCTTGATTTAACTATGTTTTGTAGTACTTGTAGTATTATTATTATTATGATTTATTTATTTGGTTAATTTTCTCTATTCTAATTTTTATTTTTTCTCTCTTCGTATTTGGATTAGTATTATTATCGCTATTATTATTAGTATGATTAGTACTTTTTAACTTATTTTAACTCCCATGTTAATTAAATTATTCATTTTGATCCTAACTTTTTAACATGCATATATATATATTTGATTATCATATAATAATTTAATAATATTACCTTTTATATTAATATAAAGGAAAAATCTAGGCCTAATATTATGACTTTAAATTTAATATATATATATATATATATATTTAGTATTAAGTGATATTTGTATAATTTAACTTAATTCCATATGTAAAATAATAAATATTAATAATATGTATAACCATTAATGTCACTTGATACTTGTATCTTAACAACCTAGTATTATTTTATTTTATTATATTATTATATATATTTATTTAATTAAGAATGATTTTAATATATATGTTGACCTCTTTTATATGATTATCAATTCAATGATTAATAAATTAAATCTTTTTAAAATAACCTTGGAATTTATTTTATATATATATAATAATATATATATTATATATATTATATATTTGTTTACCTAATTTAATTCTTCTATAAACAAATTAATTTTTATAATATTAATATTAAAGATAAATATAGTAAATGATTTTAAATGAATTATTATTATTATTATTATTATTTTGTATATGTGATTGAGATTAGTAAATAGTTAGTAAGTATGATAGTATATATATATATATAATATATATATATATATAATAATAATAATTAATTGTATTAATTAATTAATTAGATTTAAAAACTAACCATGAGATTTGTTTTTTAACGGTAATTTAACTTATTTCCTTAAAATAAAATTATAAAATTTATAATATTATATAATTAATTATTAAATTAATTTTTAATTATAATATAATATAATAATTATTTTTTTTTCTCGGCAACAACTAATTTTATCAACTGAAAATCAAAATATTTTTACATAGAGCTGAGGCTGCGAGGGCAGGAACCCGAGATCCATCAACACTACAGAACTGCCCCATAGCTGTGAGAACTTGGGGAAAACAGAGACATACAACCAACTAAATTGGCATTACAATTGGACATAGACTGATAGACAATAAGAGAAACAGATAAGCGAAACTGATAGCAAATATCCAGGAGGAGATCGGACGCTTTGTCAATGGGAGACCATAACCTGAAGTTGATACTGTCAAGCCGAACTGTGAGCAAAATGTCTGGGAATTGCCTTCTGATCACCCACTAGAGAACAAAAACAGGCAAATCGTGACTCATGTTAATCATTTTCTGCTGCTTCCCCATGAGTCTCCTCGGCATCCTCACATGCGTCATCATGACTAAGAGGCTCCTTTCCATCCATCACCTTGTCGAAGTCGGTGGTTCCTGCATCTCTCTCTGCTTCAATTGGGTCACTGTCAACCAGGGGAGGGATAGCAGGGGGCAAATTATCCTACAAACCAGGCTCAATCTCCTGCTTGATACCCAGAGAATCCTCGGCCGAGGAGCACTCACTGCTGTGAGAGGGGTTGGGCACAATGTAGGATAGAGGGGCAACTTGGTTTTCTTCTTCCGTCATGAGAATGGTGATCTGAGTAGAAATCAAAAGCCTATTCAAATTGCTGTGGAACTTAAAATGGGTAGTTTGAAAGGCACTATTGGGAACAGGTTTGCAAGGAGGATTTCTGGGGGGCAGGTCCTCAGGAGAGGAAGAGAGGTTGATGGGCAAAAGGGCTGGGTTGGCATGAGGACTGACAGTGGGCCGCTTACCACTGCCAGGGCGGTCACCCGAGTGAATCTACTTCCCATGGCGCTTCATTTTACCAATCCACGGAACAGACACAAAAAAATCAATGAAACAAGGCCTAAAACCAGAGGAATGACCCAATTGAACCCGAGGCCCGAAACTGCAGAAAATTGAAACCCGAGACAGAGAAGCAACATAAACAATACTAATATTACAGGTAGCAGACCACTTACCCAAAGTCACTGAACTAATTCCCCTGTGAAGCGCGCAAGTGAATTCGAGATGCTGCCAATTCAAACCCGAGCAAGCTTGAATCTTGCCTCTGAAGACAGGTGCATTCTTATCTTCACACCATAACTGAAAACCAAACCTAGAACCAGAGACCTGAACGTTGGAGGTGGAATGAACGTATGGAAATGCCACGTATATAACCATTAACAGGAAGCTTCAAAGCGCGTCCTGCATTAATGTCGCCGGCTTGCCCCGTCCTGTGACCATAAAAACATTCCCTCTGCGAGCGATTGTGATCTGGGATGCCAGGCTACTCTACAGGTGGCAGTACCTGGGTTCTTTATGCTGCATGGAAAACATTTATTGCCGAAACGTCACCCACATTCGGGGATATCTATATATATATTATATATATATATATTATATATAAAATAATATTTAAATAAATAATAAAAATTATTTTAACTAACCATGAAATTTATTTTATAATTTCTGTTGACTTTTCTTAAAATGATTAATTGAGTATGTTAAATAAAATATAAATGATTTAGTAATATTATATCATCATATATTGTTGAAATTAGTAATATATATATATATTATATATAATATATATATATATATATATAATATATATATATATATAATATATAAATATATATAAAAAAATAAATTAATTAATTAATTAATTAGTTTTTAAAACTAACCATGAAAAACCATTTTTAACCTAATTTAATTTATTTCCATAAAAAAAATTTAAATTAATAAAAAATTAATTATTAAATTAATTTTTTATTTTTATAACTAACCATGATTTTATTTTTCATATTTTTTACCCAATTTTAATTATCAATAAAATAAATTATAAAATTAATAAATAATATTAAAATATTAACAATATTAAATTAATTTTGACCTAGGTCCTTTAGTCAGATTTAGCCGTTAAATTAGTCGTTGGAATCTCTGCTCAGATTATTTAACATGCTACGCTGGATCTGTTTCTTCAACTTGTCCTGATGATGAACCACACTGGTTGGTTTGAAACGCGTCGACAAATGTTTGTCTGCATGTGATTTACGCCGAAGCTACTCTTTCAACCATTATGAATCACAGAAGCCTAAATTCAACTATTGCATTTATCTCTGAATAATAAAGTAATTGTTGTTTTTCTCATTTTATTCTGTGTTCTGGGTTGTATTTCTTCGCATATTTGGTATTTTGGAATTTATCGCAGGTCAAGAGCATAACAAGTGGTATCAGAGGATTTTCCAGGGCCGGTTGTACCTCCAATTTCTGCAAATTTTTTTTTTTGGCTAGAGTTGTGTTCTCATGTCTTTAAACTGTGGGATATGTCGTTGAGCACATAAACTTATGGATTTGGGGATGCATGCATGCAGGAAATACAAGAGGTGGTCACACTTGTTGGACTACCTTGTAACCCCTGTGGGTACCCCTTCGACTAGTATAACATTAGAAGGTACCCCGGACAGATTGGACTTCCACATACCCTTTGGGTATATCAGAAGCCCCTAAGATCCCCTGAAACCTTGCCTTAGATAAGTCGTCGGCCATCTTGCTGCTACAGTACACTAAGAACAACACTCAGGGAGATTACTCGCACGTATGATAAGGTAGTCAAGTAGTATGGCTAAAGGTATGGTTGATCCTCCTTAGTTAGCACCCTAAAAGATTAGGGTGAGTACTATTTTTGGGCCCTTATGTATATTGCGATCTGTAGCACCTGACACTCCTTTGTGACCATAGTTCCCTCGCTCTATGGAGATCACCCATTATCTTATCTTCCAGATCAGAACCACCTATTCGGGTTCTACCGTTGTAGTACAATTTAGATCTAGCAGTTGGAGTTTTATCGCTGCCACACCAATCAAATCCACTAGCTACGATTTTTCCAGCACAGTACAACTCACATTCAGTAGTTGGGGTTTTGCAGGTAGTTCTGACACTTTGCATAGTGAGGCTTGCTGCTACTATAGTTTGGGCCCAATTTTTGTAGGACACTGGGTAAGATCAATTTTTCTCGAATTTGGCCACAATAGTATTGATCTACAGGGAGTAAAACTCCATTCAGAGTAAAAAAAAAAAGTATGAGTCCTCCCAGGGACACTTACAAGAGAATTAGCCCATAAGATTCAGGATGAGGAGCTAATCGCAGTGGCACCATTCACTAGTCATTCTCAATTTTCTGGTGGTCCCAAATTTTTTCGAAGTGACTTCAAGTGGTTGACATCTGTGTATGATAGAAACCAAAGCTCAAGTCATGGCCAATGAGAAGATCAAGCACGTTGAAACAAGGTTGGATTCATTCAAGGAACAACTGGAAAACATCTCAAAATCACTTGAATAAGTCACCAAGAGCACGACGAGGTATCATCACGAGGCACATAATATTGATGAACACCTCAAAAGAGAATCTCGTCATCATATTCACTTCTATGGAAATCACAAACATTCCCACCCTCGATCACCCAAGCTAGACATGTATAAATTTGATGGCTCTAATTCGGTAGTATGGGTAGCACAAATGGAACAATATTTCACCCTGAATGATATCTGTAATGATCAAAATAAACTACGTGTGGGAGCCCTTTACTTGGACCAAGAAAGATGGCAATGGTGGCAGTGGCATCTAAAATGTTATCCCAGGAGCATAACATGGCACGTCTTCTCAAAAGCCCTTTGTGAGCGCTTTGGCAAAGAATCTAATTTTTTGGGCCATCTAACTAATTTTTGGTATACAAGCATAGTAAAAGACTACATTGCAGCCTTTGAGACATTGGCCTTCAAAATGAAAGGTCTAGGAGATGAATTCTAATTGGAGTGTTTCATCAGTGGTCTCAAAGAAGCCATCCAAGCACGTGTCAAGATGCACTACCCACCTACATGGATAGGCGCTTTCAAAAAGGTTGTCAAGGTAGAACTTGCCTTGGCTGCCCAATCTACTCGTCCAAATTTCGTAGCGAAGGGTGTTCCATTTAGGCTCAAGGCCCTACCCAAACACTTAAGGTTCAAAAGCTGTCTTTAGCAGAAATGGCTGAATGAAGAAAACAAGAATTGTGCTATTACTGTGATGAAGAATACTCCCCGGGGCATAACTGTAAGGAACCAAAATTCTTTCAAATTGATGTTACTGATCACAACTCATCTGAGGAAGCCCCACCCCTTGAGGGGCTAGAGGATGAAGTTGAGGAAACCCAGTAGGACAATGATCTCACAGCTAAGCTAGATGAACCAGTTATCTCAATACATGCTTTGGAGGGCATTTCTACGCCCCAAACTCTCAAAATCATATGTTTTTTTAAACATCGCCCTGTATTGGTATTGATTGATAGTGGAAGCACTCATAACTTTATCCATAAGCGAGTCGCCAAAGCTATTCATTGTTTTGTAAGGGAAGTCTCTAATTTAGAGGTCCTTATTGCTGATGGGAGGAAAATGAAATGTGAAGGCCGCTGCGAAAATATTAAACTTTAGATGGGAGTCTACCACCTAAAGACCCACATGTTTGTGATTAACATGGGTGGTTGTGACATTGTCTTGGTTGCTGAATGGCTTTGCACACTAGGCCCAATCACAATGGATTTCTAGGAGTTATATATGAGCTTTAAGAAGAATGACCACATTCATACTCTACGTGGACTCTAAGAAGGAGCTCCTTCTATCATCAGCTCACATCAAATGGAAAAGTTGTTGAAAAAGGGCCATCATGGAGCCATCCCCTAGTTTAATGCCATCCAGGCCATAGAATCCACTACTCTTCATATTCATCCTGAGATGAAATAGGTCTTAGTCTGCCACCAACAGGTATTTAACAAACCTAAAGAGCTTCCACCCTCTAGAGGTGAACATGATCATAGCATCCCTTTGGTCCCAGGGACCCAACCACCTAATGTGAGCCCATATCAATATCCTTACACCCGAAAGAATGAAATTGGAAGAATCATCAAGGAACTCCTTGAAGTAGGTGTTATTCGTCCTAGCATCAATCCTTATTCATCACCAATGGTCATGGTGTTAAAGAAATATGGGGAATAGTGCATGTTTCTGGACTTTCGGACCCTCAACAAGCTCAATGTCAAAGACAAATTCCCTATTCCGGTTATCTATGATATACTTGATGAACTACGTGGTGCTCAATTCTTTACTAAGTTAGATCTTCACTCTGGCTATCACCAAATACGCATGAAAGAAGTAGAAATTATCAAGACTTCTTTCCGAACTCATGAAGGCCATTATGAATTCTTAGTCATGCCATTTGGTCTCTGAAATGCTCCATCTACTATTCAAAGCCTCATGAATCCCTTGCTGAAACCATATCTATGAAAGTTTGTCCTTGTTTTCTTTGATGACATTCTCATCTACAACCTAACTTGGCAAAAACATCTTCATCATATAGACCTGATATTGCAACTTCTCTGGAATCACAAATTATTTTTCAAATTGTCCAAGTGCTCTTTTGGCATGGAAGAAGTTGAGTATTTGGGACGCATTGTGGGTCATGAAGGTGTCATGCTTGATCGTAAAAAGATACATGCAATGCAAGATTGGCCCCAAACGAAAACCTCAAAGAGTGAGGGGATTCTTGGGTTTCATTGGCTGCTATTGTAAATTTGTCCGCAATTATGGTCACATTGATAGACCCCTCACTAACCTTCTTAAGAAAAATTCATTCCTCTGGACTAATGCAAGCTTTCAAAATACTTATGCTCACACTCATTGTTCTTTCTTTTGGATGGGAATGAGAAATGACATTCTTACTTTTGTAGCTGAATGTGATGTGTGTCAATGCCAGAAAGGAGAAACAGTCAGGTTAATAGGAACCTTAGAACCATTTCCAATCCCTACCTCTGTCTGGATGGATGTTTCTATGAATTTCATTACTGGTATCCCAAAGTCAAGCAACAAAACCGTCATCATGGTGTTTGTGGACAAACTTTCTAAATATGCTCATTTTTGCGCTCTACCCCACCCATTTACCCTCACTTTGGTGGCTCAAGATTTCATGGACCACATCTTTAAACTGCATGCCATGCCAACTTCCATTGTGTGTGATCGTGACCCAACTTTCACCAACAAATTTTGGCAAGAAAGTTTCAAGCTACAAGGCTCCCAACTCCAACGAAGTACTGCCTATCATCCCCAAACTGATGGTCAAACTGAAGCAATCAACAAATGTTTGGAGACATACCTAAGGTGCTTCACTTCAGAAAAGTAGCATCAATAGGTATAGTGACTACCTTTAGCTGAATGGTGGTATAATACTAACTACCATGAAGCCACTAAGATGACTCCATACGAACCAGTGTATGTCCAACTCCCACCTTCACCTATTTCTTATATCCCTAGATGTTTTAAGGTGCAAGTAGTTGATCAACTCCTACAGAACCATGCCACCATGCTAGCTCGTCTCAAAGATAATCTCCATCAAGCTTAGAATCTAATGAAGCAATAGGTAGACTGACATCATTCAGAGCGCACATTTTAGGAAGGGGATAAGGTATTCCTACGGTTGCAACCATATAAACAAACATCGCTCAAAGAAAAGGGTTGCCAAAAATTAGCTCTAAAATTCTACGGACCTTATCAAATACTTCAACACATTGGAGCAGTAGCCTACAAGTTGGCCTTGCCACCAACTTCAAAAATCCATCTAGTCTTCCATGTATCATGCCTCAAGAAAGTGGTGGGGAACAATTGCAGAACTCAAACCAATCTACCTAAATTGGATGAGGAATGTTCACTCTGGCTCCAACTAGAACAGGTCCTCGATACTCGTGAAAGACATTTGCACAATCGCACGATCAAGGAAGTCCTCATCAAGTGGAAAGACACCTGTCTAGAAGATACGACTTGGGAACCAACCAATATTCTTCAACAGTTTTCGCAACTTAACCCTTGAGGACAAGGGTGCTTTTGATGGGGGAGGGCATGTTAGGGTCTAACCCTAACCCCTTTATTTATGTAATAAACCCAACAATGTCGAGTCATAGTCATTGTTAGTTAAAGAGTCAATAAAGCCCGTATTAATAATTGTAAGTGGTTGAGTCGGTTTTAAGAAAGGGACCACAATTAGTTGTAAATGGACCATAATTAATAAATAAAGTGGTTAACCCATGTTGTGCAAAGGAACACTAGTCATTAGGTTGTTGGAGGTCATTTAGTTATAAATAGTCGTAGTTAGAAGGGAAAGATCATCGATTCTTATTTTGTAATCGAGCTACACTCTACTAGAGGTTTCCCCTTGGAAGAGGCAAGTGAACATTGCATTTATCTCTAAATAATAAAAAACTTTCTGTTTTTCTCATTTCATTCTATGTTCTCGGTTGTATTTCTTCGCATATTTGGTATTCTGGAATTTCTTGTAGGTCAAGAGCATAATGGAAACATTTGAATGATTTTCAAGTATTATTTAATTTATTATAACCACTTGTGAGGACACCAATCATTTATAAGAACCAACTTACAAAAATTGCAGGCTCAATCCTGTTAAGAAAATGTGGACACCAATCCTCCATAAGCACCAACTTAGGACTGTTCATTGTTCAAGAGTCAATATTTAAGCTTAATAAAATAAGTTTTTCCTTCCTACCAGATTATACCCAACATTGTTCCTTTATCTGAGACTTTATCTCCTACATATTAACCTCCTCAATGTGACTTGGCCTCCAACAAAACAAACTAGAGCTTGGCCTCTAATAGAGCTCAACCTCCTCTAAAATTAGCACTCGACCTCCTCCAATTGAAAATTTTATGCTCACAAGAAATTCGAGTCAACTACTTTTAAAAATATATCGAAAACCTTTCAAAAAAAGATGTGCCAAAGACCCTCCTATAGCTCAAGTAGGGTAGTAAAACCATCATACAAATAAGCTTCTCCAACTTGGATTCAATTCACTTCTTTAGTAGTTCATTAGGTATGAACCTCAAACTTTCTCCTCCACTTCCCTAAAACATAACCAAATTTCTTGAGTGATGGCTAAAACCTATCCTTCCCACACCTATTTATAGATATTTTTGGGTCTATGGTAGGGATGACTTTTCCACTGGTTGGTATGACTTTTGAAAAACTTGTAAAAATAGTGACACACACACAGACACATTCAAAAATTCATTTCCCCTCTTTTGTGAGGAGTTATGAGGCATGCCAGCTATCATCGGAAAGGTCTTGAAACATGATATTTGACTATGTAACTTTCTCTTTCATTTGGAAAACCTTTGACATAAATAACAAACATTTTCAATAGACCAATCTTCGAGCTAAGTTGATAGCTATGAATGTCGAGTTTCCCATATTATTTGAGATAAACATTTTGTTTCTTCAAGTATAAACATTTTGTTTCTTGAATTCCATACTAGAGTTGAAAGTAAATTTTCTTTCTCTGGTATATTGTGTTCTTCTAGAAGCTCATGAAGATCTCTACATTATTGAAGAAACAATGGCTTCCTTCGAATACCCTATTGTGATTTTCCAACTTTGAGAATATCACTCTGAAAAAACCATCTTCTCCTAGTTACAAGTCCACCTGGCCCTTTGGTTGTCATTTCTGCTAGATCTAGTTGATGAGCGCCTTTTTTGTGGGAAAGAGACTTATAAATTTGTAGAAGAAGGTGTGGCCTTTCATATATTGGATATAACTGTCCATGTTTGTGGAGAATACTACATATTTTGGATCTTTCATTAGTTTTGTAAAGAATTCTCTGGATTTTTTTCCCCAAGTTTCTCCCATAGCTAGATTTTCTCCAAAAGTTCCTACCCTATTAAATCTAGGGTTCATTCGATGAGCTTCCCTTTCAGAAGCACTCACTTTAGATCCACCTCTAATATCCCATCTATGGACTTGAAGGGTGGGTTCTCATGCCCCCCTCATTCAATTTCCATAATGGGGGTGTTTAGCACTTTTAAATGCAAGCCCTATAATAAGATATGGGAGATAATCTCCTTTCAAAGAGTTTGTACCATTACTACTATCTATTAACCATGTAAAACCCTAATATTTTTTCAATAGTTAAAAGGGTACCATTAGTGCTATGTATCATAGTAATAATTTTGAGCAATGAAAAAAGTAAACAATAAAAAGGTTACCCTCTAAATACACTAGAAAATAAATTATATGATGATATCTTCAATCTTTATTTTTATTTTTTCTCATAATTTTCCATATTTCATAATGATGATATGAGATAGAAGTTTCAAATTAAAAATCATTCAAAAATTTAATTTAATATTATATTAATGTTATCTCGAAATATACATATTTAGAATTAAATATTTAATATTAGTCAAACGAAGCACTCTAACTAATAGATAAAATGATCATTTTCTTGGAATTTGGTAATATAATATAAAGAAATATTGTGATTTCTTCTTATCTAAAATAATTTTTTTGAATAAATAAATAGATTCAACACACTAGAAACCCTAGGGCATTTGAACTTCCACAAGTTAAACAACTTAAACTTATGATTCTTAAAACTAGCTATTGGATTTTACAAAATTAACTGAAAAAAGATGCCAAAAAATTAGTTTTACCTATTAATTAGACTATGCTTTATAAAAAATATAACCCTAAACCATTCAACAAATATCTCTATATTAGAAATAATTAATTAAAATATTTTGAAACAATAAATAACTTACCAATACAAAAAAACATTCAAGGAAAACCACAACTAAGTTTAGCTTTATATTCTAAATACATTTCACATTGTTAATGCAATTAACTTTTTATATTAGAATTATAATTTATTGAATATTATAGATTTGTTAAAACATAAAAGTGAATTAATAAGTGGACAAATTTAACTTTGTTATATACATATTAGAGGTAGTTTAATAGAAGAAATAATCTTTTTTCACAACATTTTTTTGGTTAATTTTAACATAGATTTTTGAAAACTTAAGTTTTTAATCTATAGAATTTGAGTGCCTCAATGGTTTCCTAGGGTGTTGAATCCCTTTATGTATTTAAAAATGCATTTTAAACAACAAAAAATCACATTCTTGCTTCAAAATGTATCCCTTGTGAAAAAAGGTATTTCATCTATAACTTAGACTACCCCTAAAAAATTGCCCAACCACTTTATTTTTGCAGATTAAACAACTTAAACTTATAATCTTTAAAAATATTTACCATTTTTTGAATATATATATGATTTATCCTTTTTTTCTAAGTATATCCATCTTTTGCGGAGCTAATTTGCCATCTGTAAAACTACAACCCCCGATATACTTTTTTCTAAGTGTATCCATCGTTTGCGGAGCTAATTTGCCATGGTATGTAAGTCATGACAGCGCACAACATTAATATAATTTCATACAGGTCATGAGACTATTAATATAGGATCTTAAGGTGCAACCACCTGCTCAGCTATTATTTCAAGGTGACCAGTGGACCCCATACATTTAGGGTAAGGGATTCTTATAAAACAAAAGATATGGGAGTGGGTTTTGGTCCACTTATGTGTGCACCAGTAAAGAGACCATTAATATCCTATATTTGGTTGCAACCATAAACCCCTACCCTAAAGTGCCTCATGTGCTAAAGAATTTTCAGGAGAATGGAATATTAATGGGTGTTTGAACCATAAATAACAAACTACATGGGGTGGGATTTGTTCCACTTATACTTGGGAGTGTGACTTGGTCCATTTACGGCTGCACAATTCAAGAGACCAATAATATATTCTATCTGTTTCATTTTTGGTATTAGATCTAATTTTTTAGACAAATTTTTACTAATTTTTTAATTAATTTAAAAAAAATTAATAATAATAAATAAATATATTACTAAACAAAATATAAAATAATTATTTATTTTATAATTATGTCCATAATGGTAATAAATATTATTATTCTAAAATAGGTTAAAATTAGACCACTTTTAATAATTTTTTAATTAAATTTTCATGTTAATTAATTAATTTTTAAAAATTTAAAGAGTGGCAATAAAATAGAGTTAAATAATTGTAATACTAAAAGTCCTAATTTAATTAGCGGGAGGAATTGCCTGCAAAGTTATGGAAAGTCCGGTCATATTTAGAGAAAATCTGGCAAAGATTTTTGTAAATCCAAGTTATAGTTGTTAAACTTCAAAATTTAAAGTGCCCTAGATGTTTTTGATGGCACTGAATCCATTTCCACCATCAAAAACACGATTCAAAGACTGCATCTACAAATTTTTTACCCAGATTCCAACCAATTTTGACCATCGTCCTCCTCGATAAACAACTCCATGATAAAATGTATCCCTAACTTCCTCATAAATGATTACATCTGCCCACTTCTTAACCTGCGTTAAGAACGAAAACAAATTTAAAATAATTGAGAAGTTCAAATAAATTTAGCATAATTAGCTTTTCTTTTAACCTAGATTGAGCTTAACCTGGGAGTAGCCCTAAGCTATCTTCTGTGATGAGGGAGAGAAAATTTCCATATCTGCAGAGCCTGTCCCAGTGTTACTTGCACCATCTTTCCAGTCCATTGTCTTCATTTGAGTTTTTTTTTTAACCATGGAAAACCGTTTTCTCAACATCAGGGAGGACATTGTTGATCTCCAGCATCACCTGGACAACTATAGAAACCAGTTGAGGATGTTATCCCAAGAATTTGATACTATGACAGCGGCTTCAGGCTCTCATCCACAAGATATGTGGATAATGAGAATGGAAGAGCTGTCAAGCGCGCTGCGGAGATGCCGAGAACGGTTGGCGATAATTGCGGCGAATATCGATATATTGTACCAGCCGCGGAATGATGATAACAGTGATTCAGATACTTGTTCGACACTTAGCTCAGTGAGTCAAGATGCAGATTACGCAGTTGGCGGCGCAGTGAACGCAGAGGACTGGGAAAGCAGCGGTAGCTGCATAGAGGATGATTAGCTTGCCACCTGTCTCATCATGCATCTGTGAGTCTTAGTCATCGCCATTTTTTAAATGGAAAGTATTTCTGAGTTTCGATGAAATTTTGTAGAGCAAAGGAATAATATAGTTAGGGTTTTATATTTAAGAAATATTATATATTATAATATATATTGAGAGGAATTTGTATTGAGTTGGTTAAAGGGTTTACTGGAGTTCCGTTATTAATAGGTTGGGTATGGTTATGGGGTACCTACCACTACTATTATGCTGGATTTTTATTACTATTACTATAATTTTGGGTTAACTAAACCAATCACTACTATTCGATTGTAGATTCTTTCCATTACTACAAAAATTACTATCATTAGGTTGTAGATTCTTAGTATTATTACTGTAACAACTGGGCTCACTAGGTTGTAGATTCTTAGTATTATTACTATAACCACTGGGCAAATTGCTGGTCAAAGAGTGATTTTCTTGTGAAGGAGTGATTTGCTTGTTAAAGCAGTAGTCTATAACGCGACTTTTTGAAAGCTTTTCTGGCAGATTTTTCCGGTCAAAATCGGGCAGCAATTCATTGGAATCCCAAGTTTGATAGCTAGTTTCTGCACAATCAATGGCTCCCATGGGTTTTTCAGGGCGCTGAATCCAAATATGCAGTTAAAAAACCATTTTAATTGCTAAAAATCAAGATTTAACCTCATTTCTTCTGCCGAATTCCGTCACCGGAATCTCCAAAAAGTCTCATTATAGACAACTCCCTTGTTAAATACTTTGACAAAAATTGCAAAAATGTCCAAATCTTTTGTTAAAAAGAGTGAAAATAGGTGGATGACATGTCAAAACAATGGTGGGTCCGTTTTGAAATTCGAAATTCTAGTCCTGATTATAACCCTCAATGCATTGACCACTACTCTAACTTTTAGGTCAACCCCACCTCATATCATAATATTAGGTTCAATGTTTATTGTCTAATTTTTACGAGGAAGATTTAAACTTTTTAGTTGGGAGTGAATTTGGCATATTCAATGTATTCTCTATGTCGTGATTAGTATATTGATTATTATACATTTTATAAAAGGTAATATTTAATTATAATTATTGACGATCTTTATTCTTACACCACTGTCTAGAAATTTAGAGTGTTATCATGTTAACAATAATTAGGATTAGTTAGAATTAGCTTTAAGAGATCAATTGCCATAATTGTAGAAATCTAATGTTATATATGAATGTGATTTCTGTTCAATGAATGAATGAGAATAAAAACAAGGCATTGAGATATTTGATATATTGGTTTAATGTTTGTATTGTTTGATGTTCTTTTCTAAGAGTGTTTGTCTCAAAATTTCTACATTTTGGTATTAAGGCTAATTATATAAGTGGGTTGTTTGTGAAGTTTGTATATAATTAAAATGTTGACAAAAATGCTATCGAATTTAAGCAAATTGTTAATGATAATACTAGTATTTGTGTCTCTGAGCTTCACTTACCCATCTTTTTGAGTGAGAATTACAGAGCTTTTGGAGTATTAGAATGAAAACTTTAATTTTTTCAAAAGATTTTTGGGATGGGGTGAAAAATGACTATAAGAAACCTGACGCAGGAGCATCTAGCTGACGAGTCATCATGACAGAAGGTTGTTTGGTCTCTGAGAGGACTGAGAAGGAAATTGCAAAGTGAACACTGTAGTCGTTTTTTATGTGTTATTTTAATTTAGTAAAGAACAATATTTAGGAAGGTAGAGGATTAATTAGTCAAACTGTTGCAAGTAATTACTTTTATTTTCATGTCAACTTTTACAAGTTGTAAGGTAGGACAATAAATAGTTTTTGAACTAAAAAATGTAACCAACAGGAGTTAGGAGAAAACAGTTTCTAGACAATTATTGAAAAGAGACAGAATGCAATTGTAAGAGGTTCGACTTTTTGAGAAGGAGAAATATAATAAAATATCTCCGAGCACACAATCTATTTTCTAATATCTTGTAACTATCTATCTATCATCCTGTTAAATTACCTGATATAGGGAAAGCACATTCTTTGGTTTTTTATTCCACAAGCATGTACACATATATGGTTCTATTTGTATTGATTAAAGTAGGTCAATAAATCAAAGCAAGCTTGCAAACAGAACTATGGAGTACGTTACAGAAACGAGGGCATACAGTTCTGGAATTTGTCAATCAAAAGAGCGCAGAGGAATCTTGGACGTTTTATTCATTTCGAGCATCAAAGATAGAGACTGGTCGCATGCATTTCAAAGAGTAAAGACAGACAAATCACACAGGTATTTTTGAAGAATAAACCCTCTCTGTTTTATTTACAAAATAATCACAGAACCTCTGTTCCAATACATACAATCACAAAACCTCTGTTCAAATGTAAATATAGTCCATGAAATAACGTTGTACAAGGTTCAATGTGTTTATCATAGAAAACGAGTTTAGAAACCCTAGCCGTAATCCAAACCTACAACAACTACCCATAAAAGAAACAGTGTAAGTCTAGCGGACCTTGACTACATACTGTCAGTCGGTCACAAGTCATCATAACAAGCTACTATAACCCTAGCCTACGATGAACATAACACAAGTGACAAGAATAATAAGGAGCGACCCTACCTAGGTCTAGCTAGCACGCTGAGAAACTGAGACCAAAACCCTCCAGAACGAAACCACCTGCAACGACAAACACCAACAGAAATTTGTGAGCATTCTATGGCAGAGAAAGAAGAGACTAAAAGAAAATAACGAGACAAGGGTTCGAACTTACCTTACAGAGACAAGGCATCTACATTGCAGTCACCAAGGTTCACTCTGCTCATGAAGGAGCAAGTGCGTCAGATGAAAGCATGAAGAGGAGAAAGGACTAATAGCAGGGAATAAAGACTTACCTTGACACTGCGGAAGAAACCAAAGCTGAAGACCCTAAGACCGCAACTTGTCCATGAAACATAGAAATGTAACCAGAGAACTCAACGAACAGTTGCACAGAAGAATTCAAGACAATAGTAGTCACATAGTCCAGCAAAATAACTAGTATTAACCTTGTACACAAAAAAGTTCCAAATCCTAACAAGCAAGCTATTGTCCACAACTCAACAGAGACATTAAGTGCCAAATAGAGAAACAAACAAAGGAAAAACTAGTGTCAAATAAGAGTCCCTTACCAGACGGAGAAGCCGAATAAGTTTCCAGGTCAAAAGCTAAGCTAGAATACCAAAGGCATCATAACATTATACAGAGAAAACCGCACAGAAGAACCATACTGTGAAACCCTCAGCGTCAATAGCTCGATGAGCAAAATGACCAAGAGATAGGGTTTGAGGACCTATTACCAAAGCGGGAGTGAAGTTTTTGAGGAGTGGACACTTGTCCAATAACCAGTAGTGTAGGTACAAATCATAAGTGTCGGAACCCAAATCAATATTAAATCATTGTAATCAACCGCCGAATGAACAAATATCAAATTTAATGAAACTGCTCATCATTTAAATCCATTCATAATCCTTTTATTAATGTTGGTAAGTGTAGCAAGGGGGCTGGACCCATCAAGTGGTATCAAAGCCATAAATTGAAAGTGTCAGGATATGGAAGTTGGAAGACGAGGACATGGGAGAGGTGTGCGCAGAGCAGTATATGGAGGACTGAGGGAAGAAATAATAATCCTTACTGCTCGTTTGGAGGTAGTGGAAGTAGGAAGGGGAAGGGATCTAGAAATAGGAGATGGTAACGAGGAAGAAGCCACAGTTACAACAGACGGATCAGATGAGGAGGGGTCGGAGATGAGGTTGTTGAGGTTGGTTCTGGTGCCTAGCAGCAAGCCCAAACTGAAGATTCCTAATTACGATGGTAGCCTGTCCACAGAAGTTATATTGGATTGGGTAAGCGAGTTGGACAAGTATTTTGAAAGGGAAGAGGTCAGCGAGGAATGGAGAGTCAAGTTCACTGCAAAAAAGTTGAAGGGACACGCAACCTTGTGGTGGGACATTGTCCAAGCCGAAAGAAGAAGGATGAATAAGTTATTGATATAGGATGGTGGCCAAACTGAAAGGTAGATTTCTGCCGAAGGATTACCAGGTTGCACTGTATCGACAAGTGCAAAATTTAAGACAAAAATGGATGATAGTAAGAGAGTATACAGAAGAATTCTATGGGGCGAACTTGAGAGCTGGTTATACCGATGACACCTCGGAGAAGGCAACAAGATATGTAAATTGTTTGAGATTGGAAATACTGGATGAAATCAGCATTCTTTCCTCGAGAAATATAGAAGAAGCCTATCAGAGTGCTGTGAAGGCTGAGGAAAATATTACTAGAAAACAAAATGCTAGGAGAGGATGGGGAGCTGGCAGAGGACAAGGACAGTTCTATGGCAGAGGATGAACTGCCAGTAATAACGAAGAGGGTAGCAGCTCCAAGGCTTCAAAAATAACAGAAAAAGGAGACAACACTAGAGGTGGCAGGCCATATCAGTGAGGAAGAGGGAATGGCTAAGGTAGAGGAGCAAATTATCAGTGTTACAGGTGCCACAAGTGGGGGCACAGATCATTTAAATGCCCTGAAGAAAAACAAGCTGGCCAGAGAGGAACGTTTGTTGCATAGCTTAAGGAAGCTGAGGCACCACCCCAAGAAGCAGACAATATACTGGAAACGAGGGAGGCCTTGGTTCTGAACAAAGTGTTGCTAAAACCAGCTAAAGAAACAGTTGAACAGACCCAACGAAAGCACTATTTCGTACAATTTGAAAATCACATAGAAAGTGCTGCAAGTTGATCATCGACAGTGGGAGTATAGATAATTTGGTTGCCACCGAGATGGTAGAGAAGTTGGGTTTGAAGCGGCTTAAGCACCCCACCCCTTACAAGGTGTCATGGCTGCAGAAAGGCCACCAACTGTTGGTTGATGAACAGTGTGAAGTTGAATTTCACATTGGCAGGTACAAAGACAAAGTTATTTGTGATATTATGCCAATGGACGTGTGTCACATGCTGCTAGGAAGACCATGGCAGTATGATCAGAAGGTAATACACGATGGGAAAATGAACTGGTACAAGTTTGTTAAAGATGCGATCAAGAATACGCTTATACCCATCAAGGAAGAGGAGACAACAGAAGCAAGCGGGATGAAAGCGTTGCTAATAGGTGGAGAAGAGTTTGTGAAATAGATCGAGGAATGTGAAGTGAACTATGTTGTTGTGAGGAGGGTAAAGACGGTGCTGTTGTACATAGAAATATCTAATTTGCCTGCAGAAATTTAAGAGATGCTGCAGGAATTCAGTGACATTGTAGTTGACGATTTGCCAGACAAGTTGCCTCCCAAAAGAAGCATTACTCATCATATCGACTTTATACCCGGAGCAAGCCTAACAAATAAGGCAACATTTCGAATAAGCCCTAAATATAATGAGGAGATTAGGAAACAAGTGCTGGAGTTGCTAGATAAAGGGATGATAAGGGAAAGCTTGAGCCCTTGTGCAGTACCAATAGTTCTCACCCCCAAGAAAGGAGGAGAATGGCGGATGTGCACAGATCACAAGCCATCAATAAAATCACCATTAGGTATAGGTTTCCCCTACCATGGATGGACGATATGATGGACTGCCTAAGTAGGGCAGCATACTTCACGAAGATTGATCTAAAGAGTGGCTATCATCAGATCCGGATCAGGGAAGGAGATGAGTGGAAGATAACATTCAAGACTAATGAAGGGTTGTACGAGTGGCTGGTCATGCCATTTAGTTTGAGTAACGCCCCTAGTACTTTTATGAGATTGATGAACGAAATGTTGGAAGAGTTCATCAGCAAGTTTGTGATAGTGTACCTTGATAACATATTAATTTTTAGTAGGAATAAGGAGGAGCACCTTCAACATGTTCGAAGAGTGTTGGAGAAACTGCAGCAGAATAAACTGCTGATAAATTTGAAAAAATGTAGTTTCCTACAAAGAGAACTGGCTTATCTGGGCTTTGTAATTGCAGAAAATGAGTTGAAGATGGACCTAGAAAATATTGCAACAATCATTAACTGGCCATCTCCGAAAAACTTATTTGAGGTATGTAGTTTTCATGGGCTGGCGAGTTTTTATCGCAAATTTATAAGAAATTTTAGTGAAATTTGCGCACCTATGTTAGACACTATTAAAAAGGCAAGTCAACCTTTTTTTTGGACCAAGGTAGCAAAGGAAAGCTTTCAGCTCCTAAAGAAAAAAATTACAGAAAGGCCAATTTTAAGGTTACCAGATTTTAATAAGCTTTTCCAGGTTCGCTGCGATGCAACTGGTACAGCTATTGGCGTTGTACTTAGCCAAGAAGACAAACTTGTGGCATTCTTCAGTGAGAAGTTGAATGAAAGTAGGCAGAAGTATTCCTCCTATGACAAGGAACCTTATGTTGTCATCCAAGCTGTGAAGCATTGGAGACACTAGTTGTTGGGTAGTGAATTTTTGTTATTTTCTGATAATTCAATGCTGCAATATGTGATGCAAGAACATAAATTGAACCACAAGCTTGCCAAATGGGCTGAGTATTTGCAGAGTTTCACCTTTGTGTTGAAACGCATCAGCGGGCAAGCCAACAAGGTGGCAAATGCATTGAGCAGAAGAGCCTTGCTCTTACAGAAAGGTACGATACAAGTGCTGGGTTTCGAGCATTTGAAAGACTTATATCAGACCGACATGGATTTCAAAGAGGCTTATGAAGCTTGTCAAAATCCTGTGCTGAGGAATAATAATCCATGGTTGGACTACAACTTGCAGGAGGAGCTACTGTTTAAAGGGGGACAGTTATGTATTTCTGATTGTTCGATGAGAGAAAATATTATACGGGAGAAGCATAGTGGAGGTCTAGCTGGACATTTTGGCATAGAAAAAACTTTGGATCAGCTTGGAAACTTCTATTACTGACCAAGAATGTGAAGGGATGTGCAGCGATATGTGAGTAGATGTAAAGTCTACCAATTGGCGAAAGGACATAGTAAAAACACAGGACTTTACACACCACTGCATGTTCCAAGTAGGCCATGGGACTCAATCAGCATTGACTTCGTCTTATGACTGCCTAGAATGCAGTGAGGTTACAACTTGGTGATGGTGGTGGTCAACAAGTTCTCAAAAATGGCACATTTCATCCCTTGTCTAAAAAAGTAGTGATGCCACTCACGTAGCTCACCTATTTTTCACGGAGATTGTTAGATTACACGACCTACCCACGTCTATTATTTCTGACAGGAATGTAAAATTCACAAGACACTTTTGGCGCGCCCTGTGGAAGAAGTTGAACACACAATTGAACTTCAACTCTTCATATCATCTGTAGACTGACAGGAAAATGGAAGTGGTGAATAGGAGTTTGGGGAACTTGTTATGGAGCATGACTAGGGAAAATTCACGGTTATGGGATCGTGTGCTCGCTCAGGTAGAATTCGCTTATAACGATTCACCGAACCGTAGCACTAGACACAGTCCATTTCAGATCCTGTACGGCATGCATCCTCATGGAGTACATGAGTTGCGGGACCTGGGAAAGTTGGAGAAGAGAAGTGTTGATGGGGAAGATTTTGCCGAAGCGATGTATGAACTACACGAACAGGTGAAATCTAAGTTGCAGGACAACATTCAAAAATACAAACAACAGGTAGATCTAAAGTGACGGGAAGTACAATTCAATGTAGGTGATGAAGTCCTTGCACACTTACCCAAAGAATGGTTTCCTAAGGGCGCATATAACAAGCTGAAATTTAAGAAGATTGGTCCTTGTAATATTTTGTGTAAATTCTTAGCCAACGCATATGAAATACAACTGCCACCAGATATAGGCATATCACCTATTTTCAACATGGCAGAAATGTTCCCACATACTGCCAATCTGAAAGATGATAGTGTGGTACGGTCAGAACAGGACACCCAAGTTGGAGGCTGTTCTTGGATGAGGCACATGCCTTCGGCTCGACCCCATGAGATCGAGAAGATTCTCGACATAGAGGTGGCCAAGAGGACTCACAGGAAGGAGCATCTGCAATACCTTGTCAAGTGGAAGAACTGTCCAACTGAGGACAGTTCGTGGCTCGACGCGGCGTAGATACAGAAGGCGGGTTATTCTGTGGAGGAGCTCATGGAATGGAGCCATGAATTTTTCTCACCCCTGGAGCTTGATTCAGGAGCATCTAGCTGACGGGTCATCATGGCAGAAGGCCATTTGGTCTCTGAGAGGACTGAGAAGGAAATTGCAAAGTGAACAATGTAGTCATTTTTTTGTGTTATTTTAATTTAGTAAAGAATGGTATTTAGGAACGTAAAGGATTAATTAGTCAAACTGTTGCAAGTAATTATTTTTATTTTTATGTCAACTTTTACAAGTTGTAATGTAGGACAATAAACAGTTTTGGAACTAAAAAATGTAACCAAAAATAGTTAGGAGAAAACAGTTTCTAGACAATTATTGAAAAGAGACGGAATGCAATTGTAAGAGGTTCAAATTTTCTAGAAGGAGAAACATAATAAAATATCTCTGAGCACACAATCTATTTTCTAATATCCTGTAATTGTCTATCTATCATCCTGTTAAATTGCCTGATACAGGGAAAGCACATTCTCTGGTTTTTTATTCCACAAGCATGTACACATATATGGTTCTATTCTATTGATTAAAGCAGGTCAATAAATCAAAGCAAGCTTGCAAACAGAACTACGGAGTGTGTCAAAGAAACGAGGGCATAGAGTTCTGGAATTTGTCAATCAAAAGAGTGCAGAGGAATCCTAAACATTTTATTCATTTCGAGCATCAAAGATAGAGAAAGGTCGCATGCATTTTGAACAGTAAAGGCGGACAAGTCACACAGGTATTTATGAAGAATAAACCCTCTCTATTTTATTTACAAAATAATCACAGAACCTTTGTTCTAATACATACACTCACAAAACCTCTATTCAAATATACATATAGTCCATGCAATAACGTTGTACAAGGTTCAATGGGTTTATCATAGCAGACGGGTTTAGAAACCCTAGCAGTAATCCAAACCTACAGCAACTACCCATAAAAGAAACAATGTAAGTCTAGTGGACCTCGACTACATACTGTCAGTCTGTCACAAGTCATCATAACAAGCTACTATAACCCTAGCCTACGACAAACATAACACAAGTGACAATAATAATAAGGAGCGACCCTACCCAGGTCTAGCTAGCACGCTGAGAAACCGAGACGAAAACCCTCTAGAATGAAACCACCTACAATGACAAACACTAATGGAAATTTGTGAGCATTCTATGGTAGAGAAAGAAGAGACTAAAAGAAAATAACAAGACAAGGGTTCGAACTTACCTTATAGAGACAGGGAACCTACATTGCAGTCACCAAGGGTTACTCTGCTCACGAAGGAGCAAGTGCGTCAGATGAAAGTGTGAAGAGGAGAAAGGACTGATAGCATGGAACGAAGACTTACCTTGACACTATGGAAGAAATCGAAGCCAAAGACCTTGAGACCGCAACTTGTCCATGAAACAGAGAAACGTAATCAAAAAACTCAACAAACAGTTGTAAAGAAGAAGTCAAGACAAGAGTAGTTTCATAGTCCAACAAAATAACTAGTATTAACCTTGTACACAGAAAAGTTCCAAATCCTAACAAGCAAGCTACTGTCCATAACTGAGCAGAGAGATTAAGTGCTAGACAGAGAAACAAATAAAGGAAAAATCAGTGTCAAATAAGAGTCGCTTACCAGACGGAGAAGCCGAAAAAGTTTTCAGGTCAAAAGCCAAGCCAAAATACCGGAGGCAGCATAACATTTGATAGAGAAGACCGCACAGAAGAACCATACTGTGGAACCCTCAACCTCAACATCTCGACGAGCAAAAGGACCGGGAGATAGGGTTTGAGGACCTCTTACCAAAGCGTGAGTGAATTTTTGGAGGAGTGGACACTTTTCCAATAACCAATAGCGCGGGTACAAATCATAAGTGTCAGAACCCAAATCAATATTAAATCATTGTAATCAATTGCTGAATGAAAAAATATCACATTTAATCAAACTGCTCATCATTTAAATCCATTCATAATCCTTTTATTAATGTCGGTAAGTGTGACAAGGGGGCTGGACCCATCAAAACCAATGGATCTTCAAGATCTTGTTGGTTGGACTCTAGTCCAAAGAAAACAATTAAGGGAAAATTGGAAAAAATGACTTTGAACTCTTTTTTCTTTTCATCAAACAAGTATCTCGTGATTATATTTTTTTTTGGTTCTTTTTCTGCTATGAGGTATGACCCATAATCTTCAAGTAATTTGTTAATGGAAGAGTTGAGACATTTTGATGATTGAAGTTGAAATGACTAAATTGGAATTGATGTATTATTTTACTTGGCATATAAGTGAATAAAATGAATGATACTGTCATTATTTCACAAGAAAAATATGCACAACCTATGCTAGTTTGGTAGCAAGTCCTATGTATCTTCTTGGGACTAGACCTCATATTATGCAAATAGTAAGGCTGACTTATAAATTCATGCAAAGAGAAAATATGATTTTGGAAAATATATTAAGGTTATATTTTCGAACTAGGATTAAGTGCAATATCATTGTCTTCAAAGAAACAACCAACTATTTCATCATATTCTATGTTCCATATGTGGTTAGATGTAACATCCATGCTTTATCTCCTTTGAACAACTACCCTTGGCACTATACATTTTCTTTAGCGTAGCTCTGGAGGGTAATTCCCTAATTCCTACACATGGTTTTAGCTTTTAGCAATTTTTTATGCATGGTAGTTCAACACATGGCTTCGTTGGAACTATCCTTCTATTATAATAAAGATAAATTGTTATATATATCTATATAATATACTAAAAAAATTCTAAAATATATCCAAAGTAAAATCTCAATATGTTTATCATTACATCTTTCTATTTTATTAAAAAATTATTTACAACAAAATACATCAAGTTAAAACCAAACCTATATTAGTTATTAGAAAGACTTTAGTTTTTAAAAATTAGCTTTTCTCTAACACTCTCGCATAATAACACTCTCGTGTAATTTTTTTCTCTTTCATCACCGCAGGGTGTTATATGGTGTTAAACACCATATAACATTCTCGTGCAATTTTTTTCTCTCTCATCACTGCGCGGGGGTGTTATATGGTGTTAAACACCGCCTATGTTAGGCGCATTAAATTTCCTATAGTCTCACATTTAGGAACTGCCCTCTTTTGCAAGGCAGTTTTTGTATGAGTTGTTAGTCATCTGCATACGTTTATCGTACTTCGAATTAAATCATTATTACATGGAAACAACCTTTCAGTTGTAGATAGATGCTTAATCCAGTTTGCTGGTTTTCTTATATGCTTCTGCTGGATAAAACCCAGTGATATGTTGATGGTTGCATAAATCTCTGACATGTTGGTTGTTGTATATTGCAGTTATGGACGACTTGTCAACTTTTCTGTAATCAAATGTGATTACCATTACCCAGTTTCATAGAAAGAATGATACTTCAAAACATTTGGAAATTTTATTAGTTATATTTAGCCCACAGTTGGTGCCTTTTATTCAACTTTTACTTCGATGGAAAACATATTGAACCATCCGGATATTTGTAGTTAAATATTTAAAAAATCAACATCATGAAGTATTAGTGTTCTATATATTTAAGACTGCGTTTCAAGAATTATTTTTGTCTATCATGCATTCATTGTGATGCTTCTTTGTGATGTTCTTGTTTGTATAGATGAATTTTCGAGTTATCTTCAGTTATCTTTATTCTTATCATTTTTTTATCATAGTTTTTGGGTTTGGTTTTTCTCTAGGTGTGATTAAGTTTAACCTAACCTTAATTTCCCCTGCATTATCTAATGCCCTTGTGATGAATGATTATGGTATAGTTCATCATTTTCGGTTTTTATCTAATTTTAATAGTTTTTGAACTATAAATATAGATTGCTTTTGTTTTTTGTTTTTTTATTAAACTGAGTTTGACTTTTTTATTGCATGACAAATAATCTATTAGATAAATAGATTATTTAGATGACATATCATCATGTAAATAGATTATTTAGATGACATATCATCATGATTGGTTGATTAGAAGTATCTAAATTGCCTAGAAAAATTATTATTATTATTATTAGTATTTTATAATTATTAATAAAATTATAATGTTCTTATTCTGTAAGGCAATTTAGACAGAGAAAGCACTTGCAAAATTCATCTAGGAAAGGCATTTGATGTCAGCTAAATTTTTTTGATAAATTTTTCAAAGGATCTATTCTTTAATGATCTCTAAGAGCTGTTCTTTCCACAATGGTTATCAATTGAGAATTAGGAGAGCAATTAGTGTCCACGCTCCTCCTTCCTTCTTGTGAGGAGGGTTCTAGAGTAAAGCACAAATAGGAGAGTATCTTGTGGGTGGGGGGGGAGGCCGGGGGTACGTTGAGAAAACTAACAATATAGGACACCAACAAGATCACCAAGCTCAATTCAAATGCATCTCATTTTCCTATTTTTATATGAATATCCATCCTAAACTCCCAATCCAAGTGTTCAAGTGCATCCATCCTAAACTCCTAGTCCAAAATGTTGAAGTGCTCTAAGATGGATGTTGCCTTCAATGACATATCAGTCTCGCTCTTGACTGTGCATATTGGAACTTGAAAAATGACTAAAACAAGGAAAGAAAACTACAATATCCACATAGCATAAAATAAAGTCTCTAATCAATGATTCAAAAGGAATTGAGATACATAAGCATCAACATGAAAAAAGTATAAGAAAATAGAGTGCTTTTTGTATTAATAAATGAAGGAGAGAGTTACAACCATTTATAGATGTTTGACTTTGTATATGTATCCCTAGTTGTCTTGTTCTTCCTTGCCATAAAAAAAATATTCAAACTCAACCCTAATACATTAATGGAGGATGATTCTTTGGGCTCAAAGCAGCATGAGGGCACTAGTAATCTCCAAACACCAACCCATACTATATGGGAGGTAGTGTATTTAGGGTAGAAGTGGTAGTTTAATTTTTACCAATCTACGCTTGAGATCCACATATGAAGGAGGATAAGCTCTAAGAATAAGATATAAGACCTCTAGAGTAGTCAATCAAGATTGTTATCCATGGTAAATGGTTAAAACCACTTTAGAAGCTTCTCAAAGGAGAAGTTTCATAAATAATTTTTATTTTTCTCAAAATTCTAGAACCATCGCACCTGAAAATTAGAGCAGCCTACACTAGTTGGTGTAGGTGCTCAGTTGTGCAACATGTGATCATCGCAGGAAGACTAAAGGGTGTAGAAATTTTATGAATAATATGACACTTATTCAACCGAGATTATCTTGATTATACACTATTGTGGAATGCATGCATAATACATAATCTCATCTACGTTGATCATCAATTTAGCAGTATTCAGAAACATACACATGTGCACATTGTAGAAATTTTGAATAATTTAACAAATATTCAATGGAGATTATCCTGATCATATACTATTGCGGAAAACATACACAATACATAAGCTCCTCTACGTTGATCATCAATATAACAGCATCAATAACAATAAAACATCAAGAGCATTCACACATTAACACAGTATGTATCCCGGGGAAAGCATCTCGCTAAAAACCCCAACTATCTGTATAATAATGATTGAGTCATGTAACATTACACAACATAATACTTCTCACAAGTATCTCCACCTCTGTTACACACAATACAGCTCAGATCCGAATCAATCACTGGCTCAAATCTCCTTCGCTGCTTGCCTGCCTCCACTGCTCAATACCTGCTCAAGGACTGATGAGAATGCCAAACCAAACACGTATTTACCTGCAAAATCATGTGAGCACAAGCTAAAATGTGGGCAAATACGTGGGAAAACTCATTGGCATACTCAATCCCTTGATTGTGCAAGATATGATGCACAACTATAGTCACAACTGATAGCAATCTGATTCTCTAACACCTGTCCCTGCTGAACTGAACATGCACTGACATGCAACTGAGTTAACTGATGTATTCATTAGTTGTATTATGAGTTAATAACTTGTGAATTAATTAATAACTAATTCACCCAACTCATCTCTAGTCTATTCGCCAGTTAGACTAAATACAACCAGTTTAACAAAGCTAAACTGAACACAACTCCATCAACTGCACCTCCAGTCCACTAAACTCAACTCACTTGAGTTCTAACTGAAGTCCTGCATGCAAATATTAGTCATCCCATAGGTAACCACGTATTTCCTTCTGGGATCTGCACGTACCACATCCGTAGCTCATCCTGAAGTGCTCCAAGAGAATAAGACAAAGTTTATAGTCTAAATATTATTATGAGCTAATAATATTTGACTGTTCTATATTTAGACTGAGCAGTCACTCCGCTGTGGTGTCACTCCGCTGTGGTCTAAAAATAGAAGTCCATCTATTTTTTCCAACTTGATCAATCATCCATAAACAGCAACCTGCAATCCATAGACATGATCCATATGTCTAAAAATAGACATAGTCTAAAAATAGACTTGCACCAAAAATAGCCTATGGGCCCACTTAGTGAAGGCGACTCGTTTCACTAAGCTCCATCATCTTGTTGCAATCTCAACAATCTCCCCTCTAAAAAGGCAAATTGTTCCAAGGAGATTGATTTGGAGAGGATAGGCTTTTGTCTAGAGGTAATGATTTTGGCCATGATATTATAAAGGACGTTGCAAAGGGATATTTGATGGAAATCAAAGAAAGATAGGGGGTGGTTAAATTTAGTGATGAGGGAAATGAAGGTTGAATTAAAAGTCGAATGCATTCTTCCTTCCTTTCCAGACTCATCCACCGCTACCAAAAGATATCAGCCTAAATTTTTATAAATCATAGGAAAAATTCAATAGCTCATCCATCAGGCCCAAGGCTCTTGTATTTATGAAAATTGTGCATCACCAATTGGCACTCCTCCTCTAAGACCTCCTCCATAATTGCCCTAGTTTCCTCTTCATCTATCATTCTAAGGAAGAGTTATGCTACACATATTACTTTTGCAACTGCGGCTTCCACTAGAGCTCTAAAGAGGTTTTCAAAGTAGCTCTTTCTCATGTTGTTCAAGCCTTCAAAAGATGGGACCTCCCTACTGACCACATCTTGAAGACTCCATACGATATTATCCATTTTTATTCCCTTTATATAGGCCTGGAAAAATTTAGTATTTTCATCCCCACTCTTTAACCATATGGCTTTGCATTTCAAGGGCCATTCTTCCTCCCGTGTTATGAGGATTTCATTTTTCCTTTTTTCGAAATTAATGAGAATCTCTCTAGATCCATGAGAGTTGAAACCCTATTGTCTCGTAGATTCCCTTCAATCATCATCAACTCCTAAGCTTCAACCATTTTCTTTGTTGTTTCCCACTGTTTCATCTTTTGTTTAATAACTTTGAGGTTTTCTTTGAATTGGACTGTAGCAAAGGCCCTCAAGTGAGGGTGAAATGGTTTCTAGTGATATTTGGCAAGGGATAAGAAATCCTCATATTTTAGCCATGAAAAATTCACTTTGAAAGGGATAGTAGGCTTCTTTAGGGCTCCTGCAATATTCAAATAGATAGGGGAGTGATCCTAGATCCCCCCGATTCCTGTCCACTATTTTATCAAGGGGATATTTTCCACCAGGGTTTAGGGAGAAGGAAGTAGTCTATTCTCTTGTCGACTTTGTCTTCCCCTATTATGTGATTCTGCCAGGTGGAAGTGAGCTTTATAGGTTCCACATGCACCAAATTAATCTGAACCAGTTTACTCTTGAAGAAGTTGGAAAGTGGGTCCGACCTTGCCCATAGACCCCAAGATTATGATGGGTCAAGGAAGAAATTCATATCACCACCAATGATTACAAAGTTGGACCTGAACATAGAAATGTTCGAAAGATCGTCCCAAAACTCTTTATGGTTTTGGTTTGGCCCATAGATATTTATCAATGTAAGGGAAAGATCCAAATTTGATAAGAATATCTCAACTCCCGAATAAGAATTCATAATCCAAATATTTATAATTTAATTTTCCTACAAGTCCATCCCTTAACGAGCCCCCCATATTGACCACATGCATCCAAGGCCATGAAGCACCATCCCACCAAGTGATATTTGAGGCAGTTGATTATAGAATCACTACTGCCAAGAGTTTCCTAAAGAAAAATGAGGTTTGGATCATTGACTTCAACAAGTACCTTGAGTGCACATTTTTTAAGGGGACATGTAAAACCCCGACAGTTGAAAGAAAGTAGTTTCATTTGGAGACCCCTGTAAGGGTTGGGCTTCCTCTAAGGCCCCCTTGATGGACAATAGTTTTCCTACTACAAGATCTGTGTGGGATTTTTACTTTTCTTTGGATAAGAAGGATTTTCTACCATGACTTTTTCCTTCGACTGAAGAGAGGCAAAGCTATCCCAAACCCCATACGATACCCTCCTTCTACTAAACCACCAACTGAGAGTGAAGAATGTAAAGGATATCCATGGATTGAGAGATTTCAATAAAAGAGGGAGAATTTGATGAAGGATTGACTTGAGCACTTAGGCAAGGGTACATAACCAAAATGGCACAAGATGGGAGAGGGTGACAAGGACTAGGGGAGAGCGATGTGTCCAATAAAGGTGAGACCAAATAAATATTTAATTGAGGAGGGGAAAGAGGAAGGTTTCGTTCAAAAGGTGCAGAAGGAAAGGATACACCCTATTCACTAGGATGGGGGAAAACCACTAGAATGGGAGGAGGAGATGAGGGGAAAGGATGACAATAGGAAAGGGATGCACCTAAATTCACTGAGTCTATTTATACATTTAACTGGTTAAAATATAGATTAAGAATTGATATTGGAGGGGAGTTGAACTTCGTAGTAGCTTCAAAAATTGTGGTCATGGTGTCTGGAGTTGAGTTGCCTTGTCTGATTCCATCTTCCTCCCTTGAGCGACCCTTTCCCACTACAAGCTAGAAATGAGGTACTATGTTGGCTTCTACAACTCCCTGCATCTGCGAGGAAACCTTGTGCATGAAGTCGCTAGCCTGAACTAGACCAGGGGATCTGTATGCTCTCTTTTGAAATGAAAGCACATAATCTATGACTAGATGCATGTGTTGGTGGAAATTCCTACATGAAAATGGTACACCTTCATAGTCTAAAACTAGAGGCCAATCTTCCCCCAGATCGATATCCAACTCCTTGGACAAACCTCCCCCGAGATCTATATTCATTAATGTTCGTGCCATCAACATGTATCCCGTAGCCAGATAAGAACTGTCACTCTCCAGATAAGTATCTAGAGAATTCCCTATATCAAAAAAGATTAGGTCATGCCATATGTGAGTTGGAAGACTTGGGATTCTTACCCAGATAGGTACAATATCCTTTGCTCACACTTTGCATTAAATATATGAGTCCAAAATTTGAAAATCATTGGAGACAAATCAATCTTCCAAACCCTGTCAGAGACAACTTTTCCATCCTCCTCATCCTGGAATATCAAATGAATCCAACCCCTAGCCAAAAATTATAATTGGATTCACCTCTTTCTTGGCCCATGCTCTGAGGAAGGAAGCACCATATTTATGTCTGCACACTCTCCCAACCAATAATTTCCTTGCTAAATCTCATGCTTGACACATAGATATGTTCTCCCTTAAAACTAAAGAAACCCTTGCCTTACCTACCTTCTTTATGCAGTGACTTTTTCTTTGCCTGCACAAATCTTCGTAATTTGGTTTTTCAAGCGCATCTCTTTTTGAAAGTGAGGTAGGCTTTATGTCTAAAGATTTTTAAATGTTTCCCATTTTTTTAGACTCACCTCCTCCACTGGAGCTAATAATTCATGCAAAAAGCTACTTTGAGTGGATTGGAAAGATGTACCTTGGGGAAGAAGGGAGATTGAAGGTACCTCTACAAGATGGATTCCTTCACTTGTTCCAAAAACCTTAGATGAAGTGAATTTTACTGTATATAATGAGGGTTTAATCCTTGATTCTTGGATTTAGGTAGTTGAAATTGTTTGTGTATGGAGGCTTGTGTCTGCATTACTCCATGAATGGCCATTGAAACCTTGTTCAAAATCCTCCACAAGGTTTCCAAGCCTAGTGTCGTTACACTAGGGGGAGGCATTTCTGAAGCACTAGGTGGTTGATTCTCTAAGTCTAAGATGACATCATCACCAATGGAAACAATTTGTGTCTCTCAAATTAGCCTGTCAACCTCCCCTTTCTCAAACTACTTTTGTTTGAGGTTCGACGACCGAACCCAAATTTCCTGGTTGTCAATTTTTCCAGGCTAGAAATCAATGGGTTCCTCATCTTCCGTAAAAAATAAAAAATAAAAGACATAGGCAATCAACCAGATAAATCGCCTAATTATCTAGTAGAACCACTCATGCCATGGCTGAAGCCCAGTTGTATGGGTATACGACGAAAAATCTTGAGGTGCACTGCCCATGGGGAAAGTGTTGTTACTCGATATTTTTCAATTCATATATCTAATGAACTATCTCTTCTTCCTTTAATTCAACTTGAGAAGAAGTTATGGATACCTTGTTGTTCGAGGCCAAGTAGAAAGAGTCCTTGCAAAGATTGAGGAACATACTACTTGTTGCTTCCAAAATGTCAAGCCTTTTTTTTGTTGAACCAATAAATTCATGATGCATGCACGCTAAAAGACATAATGATGTTCCTTCTCATGCACTTTGGTTGTGACTAAGAATAAAGAGATCATGTTAGAATGTATATATCCCTCATGTATACTCATAACTCCCATAAATTTCATGACATATTTTTTCTCTGTTATTGCACATAGAACATATATCCTTGCAAAGAAATCTAGGGTAAGAATGATAATACTAGAGTAAGATCATTAATACATAGAATTAAGGAGGAGTTTATAGATACCTCTCACATCCTTTAATGATTGAAACTTGAACGAAGAACCTTCACCAAAAATCCCCCACAAAATGATTGGGAAAAGTTGTATGGAGGAAAAAACACATAAGAATAAAAGACCGTATAGTAGCAAAGATAAGAGAAATAACCAAAACACTAAATTACCTTCCCCAAAATTTCTTTCAGATCACCTTCACTTGAACTAGAGTACCAAACCCACAAATAGATGCTAAATCGATTATCTTTACCGTAATCCCTTGAGGAACTATCAAATTTGAAATAGACCAATCAATATTGTAGATGAGTTGATCTGTTACAAAGAAGTCTCTTACTAAGAGACTTGACACCTAAAGGTAAGACTCATACTAATGCATTCATTGACAAAAATCTCTTACCGACATTCACTGCTTTAATATATATTATATCCTTCATGGAAATTAGATCCCCATTGAGTCCTTTAACCAATGTTATAAATAATTTTGAGGGTGGGGAGGGGAGGGTGGTGGATAAGGGGCATTGTTTCCTGAATCCACTTGAGTTTGGAAAAACAATATGTGGTTGATCCATCTATCAACAAAGCAAAGGATGTAGAAGACGACCATATTTTTATCCATCTTGCTAAATAGATAAAAAGCCCCACATGTAGCAACATTGACCTTAAGTTATACTGATCTACTTCATCATGGGCCTTTGATAGATCCAACTTGATAATAAAGGTTGAATTTTTCTTGGTTTCTATGGTGTGTAAACCTCCATGTACCACTCCTATTGCATCATGTATTATCCTCCCACATAAAATCCCAAATTATTCTTTTGAAATTGTAGCTAATAGAATTTGCTTGATTCCACAAACAATGACCTTAGCAATTATCTCGTAAATAACATTACATAGTTGTATAGGCTTGAAGCCCTCAAAGGATTCAAGAGCATCATTTAAGTTAATTGGTGCTATAAATATAGTTTGTAAGTTTCCAAGATTTTGTCCATAGGTTCTAGATTCTTCCACTAACCTAAGGAGTTTTTTTTTTTTTTTTTTTTTTTTTTTTTTTTTTTTTTTTTTTTTTTTTTTTTTTTTTTTTTTTTCAATTAATTCATAAAATACTAAATAGAACCTTATTGTTTAGCTATTATGCTTGGGGCTTTTGTCATTTTGAAAATATGCCATGAGATCCTTTACTTTTTCATTTGTTACCTCCTCTAGTAACCACTCATTCTATTCTTTCGTCACAAAAAACATGTTGACAATTTTATAATTTATGCAATATTGATTGCGCTGGGGTTTTTTAATAAATTTGAAATGATCTACCCATGACTCTACGATCTCCTACAATTTTGAAACCCTAGTTAAATATACCTTACCGATTTTCCAATATGTTCTTGAGGATTTATTTATATTAACATAGTTGTGGAATAATTTTGAATTCTCAACTTCCTACTCGAACCAATTGACATTGCATTTTTGTCCAATTTACTACTTACCAATATAAAATAGTTTTTGGGTATCCTCTAAGAACTTGTATTCATCAATCTCATTTTTTACAAACACACCGTTATTGTTATTCAAATAAAGTTACTCAATGCGTCCTTCTACAAGTACCAAGCCCTATACACAATCATTATGTTTTTCTTTGGTTCGTTCATTCATAGTTTGTTTAATCTTTAAATTCTTATTAAACTAAAACATTGATGTTTTAATTATAAAAATGATCAAATGTGGCCATTTCTTTTAAAAATATCATGAAATTATTCTTCCAACTGTAACACCCTCCTCCCACATTTACCTAAGTTAATCGATCCACTGGGGTAAACATGTGACGAGAGGCTACTATGATTAGTATAACTCCACATGTACAATTAAGGAAGTGGAACCGACACAACACAACCAATATGATCTTCTACACAAGATACAAAACCTCCAGGAGCCAGCCAACCTTTCCAGGTGACCAACCCCTAAGGCAATTTAACATTTTACTGACTTAGGGCTTCAGTTGCTCCCATGACATGGGCATGCATGTGACTGGGACCCTCTTGTCACTCTCACAGCAAGGGAATTCAAGTAATTGGGGTCTTTTTCAGCTAGTTCATAGCCAACGAACCCATATGATGTGCCATTTTTTTTAGGGCTAAGACTGAGGCCATTGCCCATAACTCCATGGAACTTCTAGAAATGAAATGTAACATCAAAACAATGATACAAATGCAAATACTTGAACAAAGACTTGATTGAACCTCTAATAACCATGGTAGGCATTTCGTCAAACATGTCACAAATATGCCTCCTACAAGTCATAACAATAGATCTGAGCATAGGGGTCTCATACTTATCTAAGAACTGCTAAGAAGCATTGTTGCTTGATCACATTAGTTGCATTATCATCTATTAGGTCATATATTCATTGTTCATTCATTTTCAAATCAAAACATGATGAGAGTCATACATCATCACTGTCATAAAACATACTCATAACCATCATATAAACAACATAAATAATAAGGATACAACAACCATAGAATCCACATATAAACCAATACATTTATACATGAAATACCAAGGAGAAGGAACTCTTATTAATGAATGCAAAAGCCAACCATGTTTGGGACTTCCACTAACCACCCAACCATAGATTGGCTGAACCAAATCTTTCTTTCAGCCAATCACCCTTGTGCTAGATTTCAAGCATGAATGTGGGACTCATAACCAAAAATCAACCAGGGCTTCCTGAGGCTACACCACCTCACCCTTATCAATAGAACTAGGCTTTACTGCAATCCTCACTAGATCACTAGGCCCTAAACAAGTATGGATGCCACCAGATTTCTACACCTACACTGTGAGGAATTTGACTGTCTCATAGTCTTTAGGATTTATCGCAATCCAGAGTCTGATTCCGAGATAACTAGGCCATAATCGAGACCCCACCCTCCAGGCTTTACAATATATCCTTCCATTCACCAGCCAAGGATTCCTAGGGCTAATTAAGATCAACCACTCTATGTGTACTGTATATCCCTCCATTCACCGGTCGAGGATTCCTAGGCCCACTAAGGAAACATAAAATATGGCTTTACCGCAACCCATAGTCTGGTCTAGGGGTTCCTAGGCCAAGGCTTTACCAAAATCCACAACTCTGTTCAGGGATCATTAGGCCATGTGTTCTTTCTTTCAGAGATCCACCTCACTCAGTTTCGAATCCATCCGACAATCCAACTCAACGAAAACATGAGAACCCCATCACACCATGACTATCCAGAAATGGAAAGGCTAGACATAAAACACTATCACACCTGGAAAAACCCATGCCCATGACAACAAGAGAACCAATAACACACATGCATAACCATGCATGCTAAATCTAGCAAGGAAATCACACATGTGATTCGATACTTGCAAATGATCCTGTTGTATCTGCTTGATCCTACTCTTCCTTTCTTGATCTTTGCTTCCTCTTTCCTCCTTTGCTCTTCTTGATCCAATGCTGAAGTGCTCCAAGAAAACTCTAAGTGTCCAACAATGTAAGAGAGAGAGAGAGAGAGAACAAAGAGAGAGCTCCAAAATTGAATTTACAAAAGGTTAAATTGACAAAAAGGTACGAACTGATCCTCATAAGCATTTTTATTATTGAGGCCTTTATTTTCTTCAATTTTCCATTATTTTCCTTCATTTTCCTCCTCACATGCAACCCGTGACCTTTCACCTTCCTTTGCTTCTAATCTCCATTACTTTCATAAATAAAATGTCAAGTAATGCCTCGTGCCTTTCCAAATCCTTTGCTATTGCCTTTGCCAATTTCCTTAGCCATAATAAACCAAATGAACATCCTCACTAGAATGTCTTGTCCAACATTCATCTTGGAATAAGTGTCCCATAACCGTGGTTATTATTTTGTCTTTATTAACTTTATTACATGGAATTTGACCATGGTTGTTACACCAACAACCAATGAGAATTGAAAATGTAGAGTACAAGTGGCTTTTTGTCCCTACCTTCTAATTGTAAGAAGATGGGAGGGAAATCAGATAGGCTACCTATGCATACCCATGTTCTAATAGTATTTGCAAAACCAAGAATGCCTTCATTCACCATAAATCAATCTAGTCTCTTAGACATTCCTTCTTCACTCGACATATTGTTTCTCCAAGTGGGTGATAGTTTTAGAAGTTGTCAACAAGGCTCCCTTTCTCCATATGATGGATAAAATAGCCCACCAATGACTTGGTTCTAGCAATGTCATCCCAAGAATCTACTTGTTTTATAATAAAATTGAAATCACCTCCCAATAATCATTTATTTTGGGTCAGTACATTAACCAAGTAGAACCAAAAGGAAATCTATATCCTTGTGCTACAATATCCATGGAACTAAATAGGGAGAATGGCCTTCCCAAGGTGCTACAAATTAATATGAATAGTTTGAACCACAAACAAGTACTAGACTATGAGTAGCTTCACTTTGAGGGCAACTCTTGTCACTAACACATGAATTTCTCTAAAAATTGCCAAGAATTCAATGGGATTAGTCTCTCTCAATGCAATGTTCAAAACCATCTAGCAAAATAAAGCATAACCCATTTATCCTTGTAAATAGTAGGCATAGAAATCATTGACTTGCAACAACCAAATACGTTTCATAAAGCATTGTTGAAAGTGAACATTAACAACTTTGAAGCCATTGAAAACATATATGACATGAAGAAGGAAAGTGAAGAGGTGGAGGGGAAGGGATCATAAGAAGAAACTAAAGATGGAACATGACCCCAAAATACTTAAGAGGATCAAGAAGTTGTTGTAGAAGTGAAATAAAATGAGCTGGAGGAGTACGTAAAATTTGATTGTTGCTTTATATTTGAAAATTTTGAAGTATTGAATGAGGGATCATTCTTTTGTAATGTATTTCCAACTGATATTTTTGTTAAATCAACATATATGACAATATACTCATGTTGACCCATTAAGATGGGAGAGACACAATACTTGTCTTCACACAAAGCAAAGCTTGGGATGACACTAGCCATAATCTAAGGACAATGGATGGATAACTCAACCAACTCTAAAGTGGAGATGATAGGATGAGGGTTTTGATAAGCAAGTGGAGCAAACCAATTTCATGATTAAAACTCATTAACCATGATAACTAGGTGGAACGACACAAGTAAGTGACTCAACAAAGATATTAACACCAACTACTACCTAGACCCATTGAGAAATCCTTGGACTAACATGATCTCTTCCCCCCCCACTTTCCCCCTTTTTTTTGGATTTTTCCATCTTTTTAAAGGGAATTAAAGAATATTACGAGGAAGCAATTGTTAGTTTGCAAGTGATTTAATTCCTAAGGGTGCAAGGTAACATACTATCAAGCAAGCAAAGCAACATGTGCACACTAAAATAATGAACACCCAACTGTGTGTCCTATCACTAATGGAGTTGGGCTGCATGCATTTAGATTTTTATGGTAAGGTATCAATAGGTAATATATGGATGTATTCAAAAGGTGGAAAATTACACCAACAATCATCAAAGTAAATGGGTAGGGCTTCATGAGGGAACAACAAAAAGTTAAGAAGAGCAGGGAATTGAAATTTATTGATAGGACACACAGTTGGGTGTTCATTATTTTAGTGTGCACATGTTGCTTTTCTTGCTTGATAGTATGTTACCTTGCACCCCTAGGAATTAAATCACTTGCAAACTAACAATTGCTTCCTCGTAATATTCTTTATGGAAGCAAGACTTGAGAATTATTCTACTTGAATTGAATTGAAAGAAATCTATTCTAATGGAAAAATTGAAATATTAATTTTGCTTGTGAGAATTTGAAATGTTCTAAATGTTTTTGCAAATTGAGTTTCTATTCTATCCTATAGAAATATGGTGATAGAATTGCAATTGTTCAAGAAATTTAATCTAAATCAAGAGACACAATTCTAGTCTACTGCTCTGCAGAAATTAATTCACAATTTAGAACGACATTCACAAACATGCATCAATCACATACACAAGTATATATATTTCTCTAGGGGAAACCAATTGGTGAAAACCCCTTAAGCATGCTTGCATTAATAAGATGAATAGAGAATGTATTACAATTGCTTGATCACTTTGAGTTCATCCTGCAAGTGAATAAACTTTCTCTCTGCCCAATGAGAAGCTCTGACCCACACTTAGTCAATTTATGCCTCAATTTGAGCCCTTATTTCCTTGCGAAAATCCTGAGGAATTAGGCCCCTATTTTTTAGGAATTTTCCTCCAATTGATTGTGCAATTCCCAAGGTTAGATCTCTGACTGCATGCAACACCTATATACTCAAGACTACTCTACAACTAATGTTACATTGCTTTGGAATCTCCATCACAGCTGGGGAACTCTAATTCTCTGCATGCACTAACTATTTTTGGTTGATTAATCAATTAACTGGATGATAACTGAGTTAGACTGTTGTCCCACCACACAACTGACCTCCAACTAGTTCTATCAATAGTTATAACTAATTTAACTAAATAAATATGGAAATAACTGAACTGGATTGCTACAAATTAGAAATCACACATGCATAACTGAAATCCAAGCCTTATAAGGCTTGAATTTACTTATCTAACTGAGTGAAATGATCCATGTCACCTCATTTAACTACCTCCAAGTTGTTTGCTGATGTGGAAATCAAATTTTCTTAATTTGACCAAGGCAAAGTCAAATTAAGACTTTCTTGATACACCTGTCAACACTCCCTCTTAACAAGAAATGGATTTTCAACCTCCCTTATCCTGCACTTGTGGAATTTGAACTTCCCTCTTGACAAATCCTTTGTCAAGATGTCAGCATCTTGTTCCTATGTTAGGATGTATTGTAGTAACATTATCCTCCTTTGTACATAGTCTCATAAATGATGATACCAGATATCTATATGCTTTGATCGATCATGAAATATTAGATTCTTAGAGAGCTTAATGAAACTATGATTATTACAATAGATCACAGTTGGATCCATATCCTAACCAAACTGTCCCACAAGTATCTTTCTCATCTAGATTACCTCACATGTTGCTTGACTTACAACCATGTATTAAGCTTCTGTCGAGCTGAGTACCACAGATTTCTGCTTCCTACTGTATTAGGAAATTGCTATGAACACAACACTGAAAATTCCACCTGGTGTGCTCTTTCGGTCGGATGGAATCCCTACCCAATCTACATCTATGAAGCCACACAATTTCACTCCCTATTACCATCTATACCATAGTCTATACTGGGTAGTGCCTTTGAGGTATCGTAAGACATGCTTTGTTTTCTTCCAATCTAATTTGGTTAGCCTAACCATAACTTGGCTCAGTTGGTTGATTGCATAACACATATTTGAACGTGTGTTCACAAGATACATCAGTGAACCCACTAGCTATTTGTAAATGGTAGCATCAATCTCTTCACCTGGAGTTGCGTTCTCCTTCCTCCAGTTGGTCGCCAGAGGTGTCTCCATGGGCTTACAAATCTCCATGTGAAACATCTACAACATCTGGGTGGCATACTTTCCTTGAGACATAAACAATTCCCCATCACCTTGCCATACTTCTAGCCCGAGGAAGTAGTGCATGAGACCCATGTCTTTCATCTCAAATTCCCTTGCAAGTTCCTCCTTGCAAGAGTTGATGAGTTGCTCATCACCTGTCAATATTAAATCATCAACATATAAAACAATGATAAGAAATTTACGTTCTACCAAAATATGATATAGGTTCACATCCGCTTCACTTTTAGTGAAGCCCAATCTAGTGAGATCACTGTCGATCCAACTGTACCAAGCTCGGGGTGCCTGTTTGAGACCGTACAATGCTCACCTGAGTATGCGCACATGAGACTCCTGATCAAATGTCTCAAAAAATTCTGGTTTCTCTATGTACACTTTCTCCTCAATAACACCACTGATAAATGTTGTTTTTACATCCATTTAGTGGATCTTCCACCCCATCTGTGCAACTTGTGCAAGAATTGATATAATGGATGAATACCTTGCTACAGGAACAAAGGTTTCGTCATAGTGAATTCCCTCAACTTGAGGGAATATTTTGGCCACAAATATGGCCTTATACTTCTATATGCTTCCATATGTTGCATGCATAACCTTGAAGATCCATCTGGAACCCACAACTGATTTATCTGCTGGTCTTGGGATTGCTTCCCAAACACCATTCTTCATGATGGATTTGTATTCTTCCACCATAACATCAACCCAAATTGGTTTCTCAACTGCTTCCTCAAAATAGGATGGCTCAGCCTCTACAAGCTTGGTCATTAGAGCCATCTAGCCAGTGTACTTCTAAGGTGACCTCCTTTTCCTGCACAAATTTGAAGGAGCTCCCATATTCTCCCTCGCATCCTACACCAATCTATCAGCCTCCCTATTTCTCTTTCTACCTTCTCTGGATTTTTCTACCTAAGTGGATGTCTCCACTCTACCTCCTCTCCGTTCTTCCATTTGTGGCTTCTCCAAAACTTCTTGAGACCCCTCCCAAGGCTTTTCCTTTGGAGCTAAAAGATCCTCTTCTGGTTGGATCTGAAGCTCCCTTTCAAGAGAGCATATCATTGATTTCTCCTCATCAAAGAATTACATCCCTTCACACAACTGTCATTCTAAAGGGAGGTAAGCACACCAGGTAATTGTGTGGGTTTTTAGTGTAACCCACAAAAACTCCCAACTCTATTGTCTACTCAAGTTTCTTCCTCGAATCTTTGGAGACATGATAGAAGCAGAGGATCCAAAAATTATGAAATGAGACACATCCGAATTTCTCCCTGATAAATTCTCCTCTGCTATAATCATACCAATAATCTGATGAGGACTCTGATTATGAAAGTAGATTGTTGTGTTACATGCCTCTGCCCACAAATGTAGTGGCAGGCCTTCGTCATGTAGCATAGCTCTTGCAGCTCCCATAATGCTATGGTTCTTCCTCTCAACTACCCCATTTTGTTGTGGGTTGTGGGGTGCTATGAGCTCTCTTCGAATGCCTTCTTTCACACAAAAATCCTTGAAGTCATTTGAAACATACTCGCCTCCATTGTTGTGCCTGATATCCTTCACCTTCTTTCGGTCTGTTTCTCAATGAGTGCCTTGAATTCTACAAATTTTGAGGATGTCTCATCCTTCTTCCGCATGAAGAAGATCAAACACTTCCTTGCGAAATCATCAATAAAAATAACATATTACTTATGTATGGTAGTGGAGGTTGTCGAGAATGGTCCACAAACATCAAAGTGGACTCTCTACAAGACTGCATGTGATTTTCTGTCTTGATAATGGAATGTGGATTTCACATACATCCCCAAGGTACAACCTTTGTAGACATATTGCTACTCAAGTGATACTTTATGGAGGCCAATGGTTATTTGTTGCATAATTTTCAAAGCGCCATGATGCAAATGGCCCAATCTCTCGTGCCAGAGCTCACTGACATTGTGACTCTGCACTTTCTCTGCCTTACTCCTTAATGTAGCACAGTCTTCCACATCAAGTTTATATAGGTTCTTCACATGAACCCCCAATATGCTTCACTTGTACAGTAGCTATGTGCCTCGGAAAGGATTTACCTTTACTGAAGATTACATCATAGTCACGATCTTCCAAAACTACTACAGAGATGCGGTTCTTCTTTAGGCATGGAACAAACATGACATCTTTGAGCCAAAGAGGGGATCCCGACTCCCTCTTAATGGTTACCGTACCAATCCTAGTAGCACTATAGCTTCCGTCGTCCCCAAGATTAATATGCATATGGAGATATTTCTCCTCTAGGTCATTGAAAAACTATCTACACCCTGTCATGTGGAATGAGGCACCTGAGTCCAAGTACCACACACTCTCCATCATAGTCCTAGCCATGCATGCGATAAGTGTGAGGTCTAGCTCGAACTATGAAGCCATTGCTTCACCTGCTCCTCCTCCTGAGTTCTTCTTGCTAGACTTTTTGTGTGGACAATTTATAGCATAGTGCCCGAATTCATGACAATGGAAGATTTGGTTTGAGATTTCTCCCTTTTGCCCTTCTTTCCATTTCCAACCAATGAAAACTTTTCTTCATCCTCTCCCTTGGATGAAGTTCCATCTTTGGTATTTCGCATGATTTCTTCTTGTACCAAATCAAACCATAAGCATTCCCAATTTAATAATTTCTCCCTCCTGTTCACCAAGTCCTGGTAACTATGCCAACTTTTGGGAATGCCCAACAGAACTAGGCTCACTAGGTCATCTCCTACAACATTCACGCAAACCCTTCCAAACCCATCCCAAAATTGTGTAAACTTGGTGAGATACTGTGGAATAATATCATTCTTCTGCATCTTAATGTTTTGAAGTTTGTCTTTGAGGGCCAATTTTCTATGGTCACTGCTATTCTCAAATATCTTTGTTAGTTCCTTCCACATTGCAAAAGGAGTTTTTTTCCTATGGAGATTTGAGAATATGTGGTCTCCCACTCCCTCCAGAATTATTCTCCTCGCCTTGGCTACATCTTTATTCAATTAGGCTAGGTTTTGTGCACCAAATTTCACTGGTTTTGCAACATCTTTCTTAATGTATTATAGCAAGCCTTTGTCATCAAGCACTGCCTCCATGCGGTCCTTCCAGGAAATGAAATTTGAGCTGCCTTCCAAGGCATACTCCAATCTTAAACCATTTCCTTGCCTTGGCTACATCAAATCTTTCTTCCATTGGGCTAAGTTATGGGCATCAATTGATCCTGGTTTGCAATGTTTGTCTTGACATATTCTAGCAATTTGTTGTCATTAAGCACCGCCTCCATGCGATCCTTCCAATCAATGATATTTGAGATGCCTTCCAAGGCATACTCTAACTAATCTCATTCCATTGAAGGCCATGAAGCTGCAAATTCAAAGTTCCTGAGAAACAACTTCTAAATTCCTGTTCTAATGTGAACCCTACTCTGATTCCATGTAGAAATATGGTGATAGAATTGAAATTGCTCAAGAAATTCAATCTAAATCAAGAGACAATTCTACTATATTGCTCTGCAGAAATTAATTCACAATTTAGAACAACATTCACAAACATGCATCAATCACATACACAAGTACACAAATTTATATAGGGGAAACCAACTGGGAAAAACCCCTTAAGCCTACTTGCATTAATCAGAAATCAGATGAATAGAGAATGTATTACATTTTCTTGCTCGCTCTGAGATCAACATGAAAGTGAATAACCTTTCTCTCTGCTCAATGAGAAGCTCTAACCCAGGCTTAGTCAATTTCTGCCTCATCTTGAGCCCCTATTCCTTGCACAAATATTGAGGAATTAGGCCCTTATTTTTTAGGATTTTTTCTCCAATTGATTGCGCAAATGCCAAGGTTGGATCTATGACTGTATGCAACACGTATACACTCAAGACTACTCTACAAATGATGTTACACTGCCTTGGAATCTTCACCATAGCCGGGGAACTCAAATTCTCTGCATGCACTAGCTATTTTTGGTCAATTGATAATTTAATCAGATGATCACTGAGTTAGACTGTTGTCCCACCGCACAACTAACCTCCAACTAGTTCTATCAACATTTTAGAACTAGTTTAACTGAAAATAACTGGAAATCACTGAACTGGATTACTACAATTAGTAATCACACATGCATAACTGAACTCCAGGCCTTCTAACTCGAGTTTACTGAGATAATTGAGTGACAAGAGCCATGTCACCTCAATTAACTACCTCCAAGTTGTCTAGTGATGTGGAAATTTGAATTTTCTCAAATGGACCAAGGCAAAGTCAAATCGATACTTTCTTGCTACACTTCTCAACATATCCAATAGAAAAATAAATCTAGATCAAGCTAAAAAGTAAATCAGAAGGATTAATAATGAGCACAATTATGATTCAAGATTACTCTTTCCATTACTCATGAAATTAGAATAAAAACAATTGAATGAAATGATTATGAAAAGGAAATGTTTTTGTCATTTTATCAGCGCTCGGCCTGTTCAAAACACTGAAAATTAAACTAGAAATCAATGGAAAAAATACTAATAAAAAACATCAACGAATTGTAGTGAAGAAAGGTAATGAATTGAAATGAACATAACTAGAAAATAATCTAGTCTTACAGCTCTCCAGGGGGCACTCTTGTTGAGTGCAAGCATGAAATTGAATATCAAATTACTTAGCCATGCATTGGTCACCAAAGAATATACTACTTGTATTAAATGCAAAAAGTCTTAAACAATAAATTATTGCAAACTTAACCAGAGTAAGTGTGTGTATTAGTTCGCCTCAGAGCTTTTTATAATCTTCTATTAAATAAATGTCTTAAGAGTCATAAGGCGAGAAGTAAGTTTCTACTTTGACATCTAAGAAATAAAATCAGTTTGGAGTCTTTCTTCTCATGATTTTCTATGGAAATAGATAATCATGAGAAGATTTTGATTTGACATGTTAGCTCCAAATTCTTCTTGTCCAATTCTACGCTCTCTTGATATCGCTAGGAACCGCCTTCAAATCTTGCATATCGTTGGAGAGTTCAAAACAAAGTTTACTTATGGTTTGAACATCAGATCTTTTGAACCGAGTGACTTGCCAGATCACTATGATAGGTGGATGTCCATGTGTTGATCATTTTCCATCTACATGTGTCCTTTATTCCTTGTCTAACATACTAGAACTTGTCTAACCATGGATGTCGCTGCAGAATCTTGAATTAGCTGTAGAATGAGTGTGATTAAATTTCATAAAGAAACAATAGATTATAAACCATGAATGGTTGATGCCTTTTATGATGTTTGAGCATAAATAAGATAACCTTTCAACTGGAAATGTAGAAAACTATCATGAAAAGGATGAAAAGGAGAGCAAAAAGGGTTGTAAAAAAGAAGACAATTTTGGACTTCAACATTCCCTCACACCGAGGGTTTTGCATGTCCTCATGCATCAAAAATTCAAAAATTTCCTAATATTTCATTGATTGTACTATCTATGAAGCTTGGATCGAGACATCCAAGCTAGTGCCCTCTTTTTGGTTCTTAACATTGAATGCTACCCTTGGTTTCTTCATTAGAATCTTACTTTGCAACCCTATGAATTTGTTTCTAAGGAACCTGTTGTTAGCCTTGAGTTTCTTGTCCTTCTTATACCAGTGGCACAAATGCAAGAGTATGTTATCGTTTTGAGTCCCCGAGATTTGACTCTATACTTTTATTGCCTCATGCTCTTGTTTGAGATGCTTGTTCAATACTTCTAACTCATATATATCTTGTTTTAAAGCATCTTCTCACTTATATTCTTTTTGAGGAATATCATCAGTCAAAGGAACTTCTTCATTGAAAGCATCTTCATATTCATTTTGGAGAGGGGAAATTACCTTTTGGTGTGCTCTTTTCTCGAGTGACTCCACATAATCATATATTTTATGTTGGACTTGGTCAATTTCAAGTCTCTTCCTTGTCAGACTTGGAGTCTCATAAGGTGGTGATGCTCTAGCCTCTTCACTTATGTTGGGCTCTTCCTCCTCGTGGTACACGATCTATGGTGTTTGTATACTTAAACAATTAGAAATATGTTTGCTTCTTCTCAATTTCACTTTCGACTCCTCTATCTTTTGTACATTTTTTCTTTTGCTCATTTTCCTATGTTGCTTGTCCTCTAGTTTTGCTTCTTTTTCTTTAGACTGTTTGATACTTGTGTTGGATTTCTCTCTTCTAACATCTTCTCTTTCATTTTTCTGTCTAATCTTTTCAAAGAACAGACAAAGAGGAGTGTCATCTTCAGGTATATCTAGTGATGTTTCCATTTCCTCTGCTTCATTAATAGTCAAACCCTCTTATTCATTAATGGGTTTAGGGTTATGGTTTGAGATTATTGTGTGTTTTCTTCTTCTAGTTTTTGTAACCATTTCTTCCTCCCGAGCTTTTACAAAATTATTGCGAACCAAAAAGCTTTTCCAATTGTCTCCCCTAGCTCTCAAATGTGCTTCAACGAGGATTTTAATTAATCCATGGTGATAGAGGGCATTGTCTAGGGTTTCGGATCTCGTTGTACATTAGAGGCCATCTTCTTGAGGCTACAAAGTAGGAAGTATGGTAAATTTAATTCATTCCAATCAATGAAATGTAGTAAGAGCCAAACAGGGTAGAAAAACATGGTGCCATATCTCTCTTCACAGGTTAAGAATTTTTGAATGACTAGCAACACATTCTTCCACTTAGTTTTCAATGTAGTGACTGGTATCCCCTTTTTAAAATAGAAGTATCCATACCTGGGTCTCAGAGGAAGACTGTCCACTCATTTTCCTTAATTTCCCTATTTTTGAACTAACTTTCTCCATTGTTGGGTAATTATGTTGCTTTTTCCACTATTTATTACGTAAGTATGAACTTAATGTCGCCAATTTTTGCCTTTACTCCATCAAAATCCCGTGCAAAAGATTTTGTGAGCTTTATCTCATGCCCATCAAATTTCTCAAAGAACCTAAGCCATCCTACCTGCTACAACTGATCCCTAACTTGAGGATATGCCTGAAGGAATTTCGCTCCGTTGGGCTCTAATCTAACAATGATACCCATGGTGTAGGAGTTTCGATCCTAGATTGTCTCTCTTTGACAAAGGTGGTGGAGGTAAATGGATATGGTCGACAATATGGATAGTCTGAGGATGTTAAGTGAGAGTGAAATAGGTCAATTTTGAAGGTGTTTAATTCATAATTAAACTCTCCTTTTGTGTTAATGGTTGCCACAACCCATAGATCCAGTTTTATAGGGTCGTGAGAGTTTAGGCAACTTGGAGAGATTTGATGTGACAACTCGGGATATGATGACAGGATGAGGTTGTAACGTGTATGATTATGGATGTATAATGATAGGGGGGTGTTATAAGGTCTAGTATTTTCCCAATTTTTATATTTATCATGACCATTCAATGAGTTGTAGAAATTTGAAGAATATAACACTTATTCACAGAGATTATCTTGATTATACACTATTTGCAGAATGCATGCATAATACATAACCTCCTCTACCATTGATCATCAATTTGTGGAATTAAAAAAACAATCGCATGCGCACATTGCAACATCAATCACACATATCAACACAATATGTAATGGGGAAAGCATACAGCTGAAAACCCCCAACTATATGTATATTATAATGATCGAGAACATGTAACAATACATAGTACAATACTCCTCATAAGTACTCAGTACTATCTCCACATGCTACACACAAATTAGCTCAGATTTGAACAAGTCACGGGTTCAAATCTCCTCCACTGTTTGCGTGCCTCTACTGCACAATCCAAGTTGAGAATATATCAGATCCAAGTTCGAATCCCCTTGGCTTGTACTGTACAATCCTCACTGGAAATCTCAATCAATGATTGTGCAAATCTCATGCACAGCGATAGTCACAACTGATAGTAGTCTCACCCTTTCACCGACCTCTAACACTTGTCTCCACTGAACTGTCCATGCACTGAGTTAACTGATGTATTCTTTAGTTGATTTATGAGTTAATAATTAGTGAATTAATTAATAATTAATTCACTACACTCATCACTAGTGTATTTGTCAGTTAGACTAAATACAACTAGTTCAACTAAGTCAAACTGAACACAACTCCATCAACTCCTCAATCAACTCCACCAAACTTAATCACTTGAGTTCTAACTGAAGTCCATCATGCAATAGCTCAACTAACCCATAGGAAAAGCGTATTTCCTTCTGGCAGTTGCATGTGCCACATCCGTAGCTCGAACTGAAGTGTTGTAAGAGGATAAGATAATGTTTATATTCCAAATATTATTAAGAGCTAATAATATTCGACTGTTCTATTTTTTTACTGGCACTCTAAAAATAGACTCCGCCCATATGTCTAAAAATAGAGGTCCATCTATTTTTACCAACAGGACCAATCATCCATAAATAGCATCCTACAACTCATAGACCATGATCCATATGTCTAAAAATAGACAGTCTAAAAATAGACTTTGCACCAAAAATAGCCTGCGGGCCCACTTAGTGAAGGCGACTTCTTTTCACTAAGCTCCATCATCTTGTAGCATTTTCAACACTCCCTCTCAACAAGATATGGATTATCTGCAACCCCTATCTTGCCTCTGTGGTATTCGAATTTACTCCTGGTGAGCGCCTTCGTCAAGATATCATCATCCTGATCCTCCGTGGGAATGTATGAAAGTAACATGATTCTCCGCTACACACAATCTCTGATATGATGGTACTTGATGTCAATGTGCTTGGATCTATCATGAAATACTGGATTAGTCGATAGTTTAATGCAACTCTGGTTATCACAATAAATCACAATAGGCTCCAAGTGTGACCCGAACAACCCGACCAGGATCTTCCTCATCCATATAGCCTCGCATGCAGCCAAACTTACTGCCATATACTCGGCCTCTGCTGAACTGAGTGCCACAGATCTCTGCTTCCTGTTGTACCAAGAAACTACTGTCGACCCGATACTGAAGATCCCTCCAGATGTGCTCTTTTTGTCCGTTGGGCTCCCTGCCCAATATGCATCTGTGAAGCCACATAGCTTCACCTCATCCTCCTGTCTGTACCACAATCCATATCCCGATGTGCCTCTGAGATAACGCAATACATGCTTGCTTGCCTTCCAGAAGAGCTTGATTGGTTTAACCATAGCTTGTGAAAGCCGGTTAACGGCATAGCATATATCGGGTCGTGTATTGACCAGATACATAAGCGACCCCACCAACTGTCGGTAAACAGTGGCATCCACTACCTCCGCTGAAGTAGCATCCTCCTTCCTCCAACCTCCAGGAAGAGGAGTATCAACAGGCTTGCAGCCATGCATGTTGAACTTCTCCAGTATCTCCCGGGCATACTTACCTTGAGAAACAAATAGTCCATCACTACGCTGCCAAATTTCCAATCCCAGGAATAATGAAGGAGGCCTAAGTCCTTCATCTCAAACTCTCTAGCAAGATCCTCCTTGCATGAAAGTATCAACAGCTCATCTCCCGTCAAAATCAAATCATCTACATAAAGTACAATGATTAGCAACTTACCCTCCACCACAATCTGGTATAGGTTAGGATCCGCCTCACTCTTGGAGAATCCAAGTCCGGTGAAATAACTGTCTATCTGTGTGTACCAAGCACGAGGTGCTTGTTTCAACCCATACAGAGCTCTCTTGAGCCTGCACACATGCCACTCGCTGCTGAAGATCTTGAAACCTTCGGGCTACTCTTTCTACACCTCCTCCTCAATGACTTCGTTGAGGAACGCAGTCTTCACATCCATCTGATGGATGTGCCACCCCATCTCCACTGAGAGAGAAAGAATCGTCTGTATGGAAGAATACCTTGTGACAGGTGCAAAGGTCTCCTCATAATCGATCCCCTCTATCTGTGAGAAGCCTCGGGCAACAAATC